>JAQZBX010000855.1:0-94577 GCA_029593785.1 Cabassous unicinctus
ACACCTTGTCATACTTTGACAGTTTTCCATTCTATGTTCTTCTGAAAGGTGATAATTTGGAAAAAAAGAAATCACTTTTTCCCACAGACAGCTGTAGATTTGTCTGTTAAAATAAATAATATCAAGTTGTAATTTTTAAGTAATTATTCTTTTCAAAAAATAAAAAGTATCATATATAGAAAAAAATATTGATATAAATACAATGGTCACCAGAGTTTCTGAGGGGAAGGAAAGTGATGAATATCGGTAAAATGGGGCATTTTTGGGATATTGAAACTTTTCTGCATGATGTTGTAATGATGGAATCATGTCATTATACATTTTCTCAAAATCTATAAAATTGTGTGGTACAAAGTGTAAACCATATTGTAAACTATAGACCATGCTTAGTAACAATACTTCAATATGTGTTCATTAATTGTAACAAATATAACACACTAATAAAAGATGTTCTTAATAGGGGAAACAGTGGGAGGGGGATGTGTGAATCCCCTATATTTTCAATGCAACATTTATATAATCTAAAGCTTCTTTAAATGTAAAGAAAACAAAAACCTATGAGATAAAGTGAATGCAGTGCAGAGAGGGAAATTTATAGGTCTCTGCAAGCATTAGGAAAGAAGTAGTAAAGTCAGAGCAGAAATAAATGAATTTTAGAAGAAAAAAGCAATAGAGAGAGTCAACAAAACCAAAAGATGATTCTTTGAGAAGATCAACAGAATCAACAAACCCTTTGCCAAACTGACAGAGGGAAAAAAAAGAAGACGCAAAAAAATAAAATCAGAAATGAGAGTAGGACATTAACACTGACTCTGCAAAAATTAAAGAGGTCAAAAGAAGATATTATGAAAAACTGCATGCCAGCAAACTAGAAAATGTAGACAGAATTGATTAATTCCAAAAAATACCTAAACAACCTACAGTGATCTTAGAAGAAATAGAAAACCTCATCAAACCAATTACAAGTAATGGGATTGAAACAATCATAAAAATTTCTCAAAACTCAACAGCCCAGGACCAGATTGCTTCACAAGTGAATTCTACCAATCATTAAATGAAGGTCTAATACTGGACATGCCCATACCTGTCCAAAAAATTGAACAAGAGGGTATATTACCAAACTCATTCTAGGAAATCAACATCACTCTAATACCAAAGCCAGAAAAAGATACCAAGATAAAAGAAAATTGCAGATCAATCTCTAATGATTATAGATACAAAAATTCTCTACAAAATACTTACAAACCTAACCCAGAAACACATTTGAAGATTTATATACCAAGATCAAGTGGATTTTAAACCTAGCATGCAAGGATGGTTCAACACAAGAAAATCAATTAGTGCAATGCACCATACATAAAAATTGAAGAAATTCACATCATCATCTTGATTGATGCACGAAAGTTATATGACAAAATACAACATTGATCATGATAAAACATTCCAAAAGATAGAAATATAAGGAAATTTTCTCAACATGGTAAGGTGCATATATGAAAAACCCATAGTTAGCATTGTACTCAATAGTGAAAGACTGAACTTTATACAGCTGAGATTGAGAACAAGACAAGGATGCCCACTGTCACCACTGTAATTCAGTATTGAGCTAGAGATACTACTTGAGCAATTAAGCAAGAACAAGAAATAAAAGACACCCAAATAGGAAAGGAAGAAGTAAAATTTTCACTATTTGCTAATGATATGATCCTATAGCTAGTAAATCCCCATAAAAACCACTACAAAGCTCCTAGAAGTAATAGACAAGTTGAACAAAGTGGCAGGGTACAAAACTAATATGTAAAAGTCAATAGCATTTATATACACTACTATAAATGTAAAGGAAATATATTCAGAACACTACAAAACATTGCTAAAAGAAACCAAAGATGATATAAATAAATTGAAAGGCATTCTGTATTCATGGATAGGACTATTATATATCAATAAGATGTCAATTATATCTAAACTGATTTACAGATTCATTGCAACACCAATAAAAATCTCAACAATTTTTTTTACCAAAATTGAAAATTTAATTATCAAAATTATTTGGAAAGTTAAGGGACCCAAAGTAGCCATAAATGTCTTTAAAATGATTAAAGTTGTAGAAGTCTCAGATCCTAGCTTCAAGCCTATTAACTCTAGTGGTAAAAACAACATGGGACTGACATAAAGATAGACATATCCACCAATGGGACTGAATCAAAATTCAGAAATAAATCCTCAAATCTACAGTCAAGTGATTTTTGAAAAGGTTATAAATCCCTCACAGGTAGGTCACAAGAGTCTGTTCAACAAATGGTGCTGGGAAAACTAGATAGCTATAGCTAAAAGAAAGGAAGAGGACCCCATTCTCATAACTTAAACAAAAATTAACTGAAAATGGATCAAGAGTTGTATCAGTTTGATTTGGTTTATGAAATCCAAAATATATATGCTGTTTATAAACTGGTCTGCTTATATGGGCATATTAGATTGGATTGGATTCAGATGTTTCACTTTTACTTGATTAAATAATGATTAAGGCTTTGTCTGGGCCACATCAGTAGGATATTGCATACCCACCCCCACGGTGGACAGGGACTCACAGAAAAAATGACATGGCAGAGGAGAAGGTTAGAGTTTTGATACTGGAGTCCCAGGAAGTATGCAAACAGAGAATCAGATATGGGAGGAAACAGAGAATGCTCCATAAGACATAGCAGAGGACCGAGAAGAGAGATGAGCCATTTGCCTGACAGTTTACAGCTGGCTTTGTGGAGAGAGCAGAGCAGCTGGGCCTGCAGAGAAATGAGCCCCAAGAGAGAGACAAGATTTTCCCTGTCTTTGGCTGAGATTGGAAGAAGCTAGGACCATAGAGGCTTGGGAGGAGGAGGAAGATTGAATCCTCACAGACATCACCTGCCATCTTGTACTAACATTTGGCAACAGACGTTGGTGAGGGAGGTAACTTATGCTTTATAGCCTGGTAACTGTAAGCTTCTCCCCCAGATAAATACTCTTTTACAAAAGCCAACAGATTTCTGGTATTTTGTATCAGCACACCTTTGGCTGACTAATACAAGGGCCTACATATAAAACATAGAACCACCAAATGCTTTGAAGAAAATGTAGGGAAACATCTTCAATATATTACAATAGATAGTAGTTCCTTAAATCTTACACCAAAAGCATGAAAAATGAGAGAAAAAATGATAATGCAACCTCAAAATTAAACAGTTTTGTGCTTCAAAGTACTTTGCTAAGAAGGAGAAAAGGCAGCTTAGTGATTGGGGAAATTTTCAGAAACCACAAATTCAATAAGGATTTGATCTCTGAGTTATATGAAGAGATCATACAACTCAATAATAAAAAGACCAGCATCCCAATTAAAAATGAGCAATACACCTGAAGAGGAATTTTTCCAAAGAAGAAATTCACATGGCCAAAAATTACACAAAAAGATTCTCAATATCACTAGCTGTTAGGAGAATATGCATTTAAACTACAATGAATGGTCATTATTAAAAAGGCAGAACACTACAAGTGCTGGAAAGGATGTGGAAAGATAGTAACATTCTTTCACTTTGGAGGCAATGGAAAATGGTGCAGCCTCTGTAGAAGACATTTTGCATTTTCTTCAGTAAGCTAAACATAGAACTGCCATTTTTTTTTATCAATCCCCCTACTATGGAAATATTCAGAAAACTGAAAGCAAGGAAGCAAACAGATATTTGCACACCAATGTCCATAGTGGCATTATTCAAAAGTGGTAAAAGATGGAAACTATCCAAGTGTCCTTCAAACAATGAATGGATAAACAAAATTTGGTATATACATTTGATGGGATATTATACAGCTATATAAAATTTGACTCGGAATGCATATGACAACATGGATGAAACTTGAGGACACTTTGTTATGTAAAGGAAGCCAGACACAAAATGACAAATATTGTATGGTTTCACTAATATGAAGTAAATATGATGAGTTATGTTATGAAGTGAAACCATAGAATATAGGTTGCCAAGAGATGGAATGTGGATTGAGAAGGGGGAGTTGATGCTGATGTATGTAAAATGTTTAGAAAGTGGGATTGTAAATGTGGGAATATGGTTAGAGTTGATGGTAAGACATTATAGTGAATGTAATCAACACTGCTAATTTATATATGTGATTGTGGGTGAAAGGGGTAGTCTAGTGAGGTTACTGCCAGCTGATAGAAAGCTAGAGGATAATCTAGGAATTGTATAACATAAAGATTTCAATGGTGGATGGTGATTATGGTTAATAGTATATATACAAACTGTTTCTCTGTTAAAAGGTATTAAATTTGGAGATACAGGGGAAAAACACAATTAATGTAAATTTTAGACAATAGTTAGCAGTTATATTGCAATATTTTTTACAACAACGGCAAAGAAAGTATTATATCCAATGGTAAGGGTCAGTAACATAGGTATAAGGGGATTAGGATTTTTCCTTTTGGAATAGTGAAAATGTTCTGAAATGGATTGACCAGATGATAGCACCACTCTGTGATGAAACTGAGAACTATGGAGTGTATACTTTTGATGGATTGTATAATGCAGGGGACCATATAACACAGCAAACCCCATGGTGAATAATGGAATGTGGTTAGTACAAATATTAGAAAGTTTTCTTATGAACTAAAACAAAAATATGATACTAATATATAGTGTTAATAATAGGATAGCTTAATGAGAGATGTTGTTAATGGGGAAAGTATAGGAGAGGAGGGGTGGGGTATATGGGAATCCCATATAGTTTTGGTGTACCATTTATGTAATTGAAAGTTTCCTTAAAAATAAAGAAAAAATAATAGGATAATTTGTTATAAAAAATATATGTAATATAAGCTCTGGGCTATAGACAGCAGTAATATGACAATGTTCTTTCATCAATTGTAACAAATGTTTCTCAACAATATAAGATGGTGTTGGGGTGATGTATTGGAATCCTCTATGATATGCATAATTATTTTTTTAACTCACAACTTTGTAGATAAAAAAATTTGTTAAAAAAAATCAGGGACTTGATCAAGTTCTACTGAGAATCAAACAGTAAAACTTTTAAAGTTACATTTTCCTTTTTCATTTGCTCCATCTTCTGAAAATATATAGACTACCTTCATTTCTCACCACTGGTTCCTCTCTCTGTCACAAAATCCCAATCTTTATCTCTTGGCCAACTTTCTTCTGATAATCTAAGTCTTTGAAACCTTTCTCAATAGGTCATTTTCTAGGTGTGACATCCAATACTGCTTAAAGTATGATCCCTTTTAACCTATATCTGCACACCCCAATATGGTGGTTCTTTGTCATATGTGGCTATTGACTAATGTGAAAGACTTTCTGAATGATCCACTTTATCCAATTCATTTGAATTTATAAATTGGTAAATATTTCAGTTATTGAAAAAACTTTTATGTATATTTGAAACAACTGACTTTTTAACAAACAAATCAATTTTATTGATACTTATTAATAAATGATACAATTCATCCAAAGGGTATAATCAATGGTATTTGGTATAATCACATTGTAGTGCATTCATCATTTCAATCATTATTAGAATATTTTCATAATTTCAATAATAATAATAATCAAAAAACAAACAAAAAAACAAGAAAAATTCCTCATGTCTCCACCTCACTATGCTTTCCTCACTGTACATAGCTGCTGTTTCTGGCTATTCTATTGAAAGTGTATAAACAGTGGCTTTTAGTATAATCACAATGTTGCACATTCATCATCACAAAAATTTTAGAACAATTTCATTACTCCAAAAAGAAAGACTCCACACCCCTTAGCATTCCTTCCTCAGAGGTACATAAGCACTAATCCCATTTCGTCTTTATAAATTGATTTATATTTACATTTTTTATAAATAGAATCATACACTATGTAGTACTCTGTGTCTGATCTCATTCACTTAGTATAATTATTTTTTGTCTGTTATTTATGTTTTGTAGTATTAACTTACATTTGATCAGCTTCAAAGAAAAACAGTCTTATATATGCACTTCTTCCCATATAGATATTTCAGATGATATATTTATATTTCACAAATATTTTAGGTCATTATAGGGCAATCATAGAGTATTTGTCCTTTTGTGCCTGGTTTGCTTCCCTCAACATAATATTCTTCAGGTTAATCCATGTTGTCATCTGTTTCACGACTTCATTTCTTCTTATTGAAGCATAATATTCTTTTATGTGTATAATCCACAATTCGTCTTCCATTCATTAGTTGATGTACACTTGTGTTCTTTCCAACTTTTGGCTATCATGAATAATGCTGTTATGCACAACGGTGTGCAGATACCTATTCATGTCAGGCTCTCAGTTCTTCAGGTTATATACCGAGCAATAGTATGGCCAGGTCCCATGGCAAGTCAATATTCATTAGAAACTCCCAAACAGTATTCCACAGTGGCTGTACAATTCTACATTCCCACCAACAGTGAATAAGCATTCCTATCTCTCCACATTCTCTCCAACATTTACAGTTTTCTGTCTTTTTAATAGCAGCCAGTCTAATAAGTGTGATATATTATCTAATTGTAGTTTTGATTTTCATTTCCCTAATCACTGGGGATGTTGAACATTTTTTCATGTGTTTCTTCCCCATCTGTATTTATTCTTTGGACAGTTGTCTTTTCAAGTCTTGTGCCCATTTTTAAGTGGATAGTTTGTCTTTTTATTGTTGAGTTGTATGCTCTCCTTACATATCATGGATATTAAATTCTTATCAGATATGTGATTGTCAAATATTTTCTCCCAATGGCTCAGCTGCCTTTTCACCCTTTTGAAAAAGTCCTTTGAGTTGCAAAACTGTGGAATTTTGAGGAGGTCCCATTTATCTATTCTTTCTTTTGTTGCTCGTGCTTTGGGCATAATGTTTAAGAAACTACTGTCTACCAAAAGACATTGAAGATGTTTTCCTTCATTTTCTCCTAGGAGTTTTATGGTTGTTTTTATATTTAAGTCCTTTATCCATTCTGAATTAATTTTTGTATAAGGTGTGAGATAGTGTTCTTCTTTCTTTTGGGTATGGCTATCCAGTTCTCCAAGCACCATTTGTTGAAAAAACAGTTCTGGCACAGCCGTGTGGGCTTAGCCTTGTCAAAAATCATTTGACTGTAGAGGTGAGGGTCAATTTCTGAGTTCTCAATTCAGTTCCCTTGGTCAATCTGTCTGTTCTTATGCCAGTACCATGTTGTTTTTACCACTGTAGCTACGTAATATGATTTAAAGCCAGGAAGTGAGAGTCCTACAAATTGTACTTCTTTTTAAAGACATTTCTGGATATTTGGGGCCCCTTACCCTTCCAAATAAATTTTATTATTTGCTTTTTGATTTCTTCCAAAAAGTTTATTGGGTTTTTTCTTGGGATTGTGTTGAATCTGCAAATCAGTTTGGGGAGAATTGACCTCTTAATGATATTTAGTTTTTCAATCCATTAACATGGAATATCCTTCCATTTATTTAAGTCTTCTTTGGTTTCTTTTAAAAATGTTTTGTACTTTTCCAAATATAGGTCCTTTATATCCTTTGTTAAGTTTATTCCTAAATATTTGATTGCTTTAGTAGCTATTACAAATGGAATGTTTTTTTTTTTCTGATTTCTTCCTCAGATTGCACATTAGTAGTATATAGAAATGCTATTGATTTTTGCATATTAACCTTGTATTCTGTGACTTTGCTGAACTCTTCTATTAATTGTAGTAGCTTTGTTTTCAGGATTTTCAAGATACTGGGTCATGTCATCATCATATAGTGAACGTTTTACTTCTTCCTTTCTTATTTGTGTGCCTTTTAATTATTTATCTAGCCTAATTGCTCTAGCTAGAACTTCCAGCACAATATTGAATAATAATAGTGACAGTGGGCATCCTTGTCTTTTTCATGATCTCAACAGGTAAGATTTCAGTCTTCCACCATTGACTACAATGCTAGCTGTAGGTTTTCCAAATATGCACTTTACCATTTTGAGAAAGCTTCTTTCTATTCTTATCTTTTGGATTGTTTTTATCAAGAAAGTGTGCTGTATTTTGTCAAGTTCCTTTTCCTAATCAATTGAGAGGATGATGTGATTTTTCTTCTTCAATTTATCAATGTGATTTATTACACTCCTTGATTTTCTTGTGTGGAGTCACTCTTGCATACTTGGGATAAAACCACTTGGTGGTGTGTAATTCTTTTAATGCGCTTTTGTATTCTATTTGCAAGTATTTTGTTGAGGATTTTTGCATTTATATTCATTAAAGATACTTGTAATTTTCTTTTTTCATAGTAGCTTTATCTGGTTTTGGTATTAGGGTGGTTCGGTGTCATAGAATGAGTTTGGTAGCATTATGTTCTGTTCAATTTTTGGAAGATCTTGGGCAAGATCAGTATTAGTTCATCTTTGAATGATTGGTAGAATACATCTCTGAAGCTATTTGGTCCCTGGCTTTTATCTTTGGGAGGTTTTTGATGACTCTTTCAATCTCTTCAATTGTAATTGGTTTATTGAGGTCTTCTAATTCCTTAAAGGTCATTGTAGGTGGCTCATTTGTTTCCAGGAATTTGTCCATCTCATTGACATTTTCTAATTTTTTGCATAAAGTTGTTCATAGTGTCCTCTTATGATCTCTTTTATTTCTGCAGGGTCAGTGTTGCAATACTAATATTGGACAAAATAGATTTTAAATGAAAAACTGTTATGAGGGATGAAGAAGTTCATTATATGTATGTTATTAAAAGGGCCAATTCACCAAGAAGAAATAACTATTCTAAATATTAAACACCTAATCTCAGTGCGCCAAGATACATGAGGCACATACTGGCAAAGCTGAAGGGAGAAATAGATATCTATACCATAATAGTGGAAGAATTCAATACATCATTCTCAGTATTGGGTAGAACATATGGACAGAGGATCAATAAAGAAACAAAGAGCTTGAATAATATGATAAATGAACTAGACCTAACAGACATCTATAGAGCATTGCACCCCGAAACAGCAGGATATACATTCTTTTCAAGTGCTCAAGGATCTTTCTCCAAGATAGACTATATATTAGGTTACAAAATAAGTCTCAATAAATGTAAAAAGATTGAAATTATACAAAATCCTTTCTCTGATCCTAATGGAATGAAGCTGGAAATCAATACTGGATGGAAAAAAGGGAAAATTCATATTTATATGGAGATTAAAAAACACACTCTTAAACAACCAGTGAGTCTAAGAAGAAATTGCAAGATAATTCAGTGTATATCTTGAAATGAATGAAAATGAGAACACAATATATCAAAGCCTATGGGATACCACAAAGTCAGTGCTGAGAGTGAAATTTAGAACCCTCATTGTTTACATTAAAAAAGAAGAAAGAACTAAAATTGATTATATAACTGCACACCTGTACAACTAGAAAAAGAACAGCAAACTAATAACAATGAAGCTGAAGGAAACAAACAACTAGTAAATATTAGAGAAGAAGTCAATGAAATTGGGAAAAAAAGTAGAATAAAAAAAACTAGAATTTGTTTTTTTGAGAAAATAAACAAAATTGACAAACCCTTAGCTAGACTGACAAAGAAAAAAAGAAGATGGAAATAAATATAATCAGAAATAAGGGGATGATACAATTACTTTTTAAATTGCAAAAATTATATAATCTTAATCTAGATCAAATAATTCCAATGAAAATTTAGCATGAGTTGTTTTAATTATAAAGTAAATACAATATATAAAAGATAGTACCAAAAATATATATAAAGTATTTCAGTATATTTACACTGGTTACATATTGAAATGATAATATTAAAGATATGTTTGGTTTATAATATTATTCAAACTTTTTGCCAGTTTCCTGTAAATTTTTAAACCTGGCTTCTAAAAACTTTGAAGTTACACATGTAACCTGCATTTCACTTCTTCTAGACAACTCTGCCAGGTGCCAAATCTTGACATCCTTTTTCCTGTGACGTAGACTTAGTTTTTCATCTTATCTCCATCAAATGGAGATCAATTATTGAATGTCTTCATTCTCTCAGGACGAGCAGAGGTTAATTGATCTGTTTCATGGTCAGTTTCAGTCTACTCATAGTTATGAATTGTGCAAAATTGCAAAATTACTGTATAACCAACATCATTTAAATTTATGTTCATGTCAGTAGATTCTATAACATCCTGAAACAACTTGTATCCAATCAATCACTGTAGTAGATTAAATTATGTAGCCCAATTTATACATATTCTTAATCTTTATCCATTTTCCTGTGGTTATTAACCATTGCAAATAAAACATTTTGAAAATGTTATTTTTACTTAATTTGTGGCCTAACTGATCTCGATTACTTTATCTGGATTACTAGAGGCCTTATAAAGAGAAATTCACAGGGAGGAGACAGAAGCAAGAAGTCAATGGAAACCCACAAATAAGAAGATATCATCATATAGCAGAGGTAAGAGATTTAAATCATGGAATCCCAAGGTTTATGTCAAGCCAGTTCCATCATGCTACCCACCTTCTGAGGAAGCAAGTCCTCTAGTCTCTGAAACCCTGGATAGTAAATTCTTATGGTTTAAGCCAACCCATTGTGTTGTTATTTGTGAAAGTAGCTCAAACATACTAAGACAACCACTGACATTTGCCAAGAAATATAAATTTTGTTTCCTTGAACTTGCCCTACAATAACAATATTTTCCTTATTAGAAATTTGGGATGAATACTTACTGATTTCTTGAGTTCATTCATTCCTTCCACTCTGTAATGCAGTCATGTTATCTTCCTGCAGCACCTTTTGCATTTGTTTTAATTTTTGCTTATGTCTTCACTGATTTCTTTAGCTTGTTTATATATTTTGACAGCATCACCTCTTTATTTTTAATTAAAATGTAAAAGAGGAATAAATTAAGTCATTGAAATCCCTCTTCAGTTTCGTCATTGTATCTTTTGAAATTTGAAATCCCCATCATGGTGACCAACCCAGATATCAAACCAAGCCATTATGTTTATTATGTTTGATCCAGTACAAAATAAAGCCTTCCTTCTCTATAAACACCCATACAAGATGTACAAAATCTTGTCCAATTCATAGGAGTAAACTTAGCTTCCTTTTTATCATTGTAATGATCATTTGCCACCTTAGAATTCCAAAGCTGTTTTTGCTTTTGCAAATGATTCAACTTCCTTGCTCCAGCAAAATTTTGGTTTCCTGAATAAAGTGTTGTCATCTGCAAACTTAACTATAATTTGTCTTTGACAAGTTTTGTGGTCCTATCAATATATGAAAGGTGCCCTTAGAGCACTGCAGGCTCCTGCGACCATCCAGTTGATGCACCCTTGACATATCCTTTGTGTCTACGGTTCAATTGCTAAGATTCTGCATCCCCTGAGGTCATCTCTTCCTATATCTGAACTCTGCAATTTGCATAGAGTTCAATAGACATTTATTTAGGATATTAGTTTTGCTATCTTTGATTTCAATTCATATCCCCCATCTGTTTTTATTTTCTTTCTTCCTCCTATTCTTTAATTTTCAGATTATTTCTCTTGAAACCGCCTTTTATGTGCATAGAGCTTCCTCAGTTTCAGTCTGGGTGTCTCTTTGGGCCTTCCACTTCCCGTGGGACTCCATTGAGGTTAGAAGAGACTCCAAGTGATAGAATTGAAAAGATTAGACATGTAACACATAAATAATATTTCATCTAACTTCAGCATAATGAGCTCTTGAGCTCTTCTTGCCTAAATCTCCCTCTCCACCACTTGCTAAAATTCCTATTTTTTATATGTACTCACTCTGTGGAACTGCTTCCTATCACTTTCTCTGTGCATGAGTGCATCTGACAATCTGTCTGTGTAGTGGCTGTATTGGGCAATTATTTTTTTAGGAGGTACTAGGGAATGAACCCAGGACCTCATACATGGGAAGCAGATGCTCAACAATTGAGCTATATCCACTTCTCAATGAGAGTTGGTTTTTGCTTTCTTTGCTTTTAGGAGGTATTCATGATCAAACCTTGGACCTCATACACAGGAAGCAGACATTCAACCACTTGAGATACATCCATTTCCCAGGGAATTTTTTATATGAACAAAATTGTGCACTTGAGAAGTGTTTACAAAAATAAAGTATCTAGGACCACCTAAAATGTGGAGCCTTCTTTTATTTGTATGCAAAGCCTGACTTTAAATTATTTCCTCATGTTGTCAGACCAAATGACTGAATCAATAGATTTAAGTAGAGCTTTTAAATTGGCAGTGAACATTTATACAGATAGTAGATATGATTTTGTTTTAGTCTATGTGTTTGGGAAGTCATGACATCTGCAGACTCCCATAAAAATGACCGTTTTGGAAATGACCATGCTTACTCAAAGAGAGACAAACGAGAAACACAGAGGAAGTGCTTTGGCTGATCTCTATGGTAAAAGGACAACACAGATAATAATGCCAGGTCAAGAGCTTAGGATTTTAAAACTTGCAGTCAAGATTAAGGAGAATTTTCAAGGGTCCCTGAGCACAATTCAAACATCAGCTTCCAAACTTTGAGGTAAAAAGAAAAGGCTCAAAGATGGAGGTGCCCTCAAATCTGATGGACTCTGGTTTTACAAAATGACAGACTGTTAGCAACTGAGTTCCTAAAAAATGTTAAGACCTTATTGAACAGGCCCATCATCGTCTAGGATCTCTCATATTCAGTCTAAAAAAATATTTTCTGGGGGGCTTTAAATGACAAGCAAAGTGAGTATATAAATCATGCACAACTTGTCAGTTACATAACCCTGGTAAAACTATGAAGATGGGAGAGGGTTAAATATCTCAATCAACAAAGCCCTTTGAACATCTTCAAATGGGCTTTATACAGCTATCACCTTCTATGGGATAGGAATATGTCCTTGTTAACATATGCCCAATTTCTAGATGAATAGAAGGTTTTCCTTGTCATAAGTCTACTCTCCTAACATTAGCTAAAATGCTAATTGACTTTGTTTTCCCAACCTTGGGATTTTCCACTATTCTCTCATGTGATAGAGGCACCCATTTCACTGGAAATGTAATCCAAGAACATTGCTTTGTCTTATCCATCAACTACAACCTTCACTTTACCTACTTTCTTTAATCATCAGGAAAGGTAGAAAGAACAAATAGTGTCTTAAAATTTAAATTACATAAATTACCTAATCTCTCTCTACCTTGGCCAAATATTATTACTTAAGTTTTGATATCCATAAGATATAGTTCCTCAGGAAAATAGTCCTTTGAAATCATAATGGGATGTCCCATTAGGCTCATTATTCTCTTAAAATACCAGACTCCAATCTATTAAAATCTGAAAATTCTAGTTATTGTATAAGACAAATCACATATACTTAGTCCCATTATTCACAGTTCCTGGCTGCCTTTACTAAGATTACTTTACAAGGACTCTACATGACATTCAACTCAGTATTTGCTATACTGGAGAATTCATCAACAAAAGATGGCTTTAAAATTTAGATGGAAACAAACTTATCAAGTCTTATTGATCACCAGAATGGCAATAAACTAGAGAAGTTTCGCTCCTGGGTTCACAAACCACAGGCAGAACATTTTCAAACACACGTTATTTCAGACTCAAGTAAAATTGATACATAGACTCAAGAAGTAGATGGCATCTGAGGTAGACAACTTCTGCCCAAAACATCAGAAAAAAATAGATGATTCCCAACATCATGAAACAAGATCAGTCAGGATATCCTTACCTTATTCCATATCTTTTCCTAACAGTCTATCTAAATGTTCTGCTATTCATCTTACACTCCTTACACTGCCATATCTCCGTCACAAATTATGCCCTACTTTTGCTCTGATTTATTTTATCTCTTATTTACCCTATTCTGCCATATGTACTCCTAACTTCAGAACAATCATTTAATCATTTTACTATAGTATATAGTAATTGAAACCAATTGAAGTAATTGCTGGATCACTATTCATTGCCCACTTAGTCCCCAAACAGGTATTTCTCTAATAACCATCACACTTACACTTGTAGACTTGGCTCTAGTAGGAAACATCAGATAAACCAGATATATTTCTTTTTTGGAGGGACTCTGGGTGGCTGTGCCTTAAAAGTCTCTGAAACTGGGATTAGGATGTGCTTTTTTTTTTATTGTGGGCAAAAATCAAATTTTTCACAATACAAACCATAATTTGTAAAATGATATATAAATATATATGCATATATGTGCATTTACTTACATAAATGTTATTATATATATATATATTTTTTTTTTTTTTTTTAAATATAACCCAAGGAGTGTGGTGTCGTATCATAAACCAGGCAGTTATTAATGGTCACCTTTTGGGGATAGTGAACGTCCACTTCCTCTTTTGGCAAAACTTCTTTTACTTACATGAGACAGGAGCACTTTAGGGGACAGACCTTCTTTATAGACACCATTTTTCTAAAAGCACTCCAAGGTTTTAATAACATAAGAATTTATTTCTCTCAGGGCACAAATTTCTGACTGGTTCAGGGTCAGGCAAAGGAAATTGTTGGTAAAATGGAACTAAGATATCAAGTAACAAGGGAGTTTAATTAGGCTTTTAGTGCTTTTTTGGAGTTGACACCCAATCATCCCTATAAGCCAATAATCGGATTCCTTAATGGCAGTAGATACTCATATTATGTTCCCCAAGAGCATTATAATGTATGTGGGCACAAGACATACAAAGTACTACCTGTAAAGTATGTTAGTCCATGTTATGCTATTGTCTAAATGTGTTTTTTTATGATAAGCTTTGAAAAGGGAAGATTAGAAACATGATGCCTGTTATGACTTCTTCCCATACTATAAAAACTCATGAAGAGACTATACAAGAAAAGAGACAGCTCTAAATGATTCATGGAAAAACCATTAACCTAGGCTAAACTCAAAATTTTCCATTCTTCATATTATTCACCTTGACCCTGGGGCAGGTATCACCTGCATTGGAATATACACTATAAGATTACAGATAATATTAGAAAATATAGATGCAGAGTTAGAAAAACCTATTTCCCACATAAAGTAGGCTATCAGCTCACTAGCTGATGAAGTATCAGAATATAACAAAATGATTCTATGAAATAAATTTGCTATATTTTTGTTTCACAAGGAGGTGTGTGTGTACTGTGGATACCCAGTACTGTACATCTGTAAATGAAACTCAAAAGGAGGTTATCAACAGATAGTGGCAGCTGATGCCCATCCTAGAGAAGCATGGAAACCAGCTTACACACATCTCAAATTTCATTGCTCTGATTCTCTTTTTGGTTGGCTTCTAGGGTCATGATGGCCTTGGCTTAGAGCTGTCCTAACAGAGGCATTTGTTATGCTCATAATCATTATATTCATAATAACTCTCATTCACTGTTTGAGCTCTAGATGCTTAAATGCTACTACATAACTACTAAATCAATAAATTGTAGATTCAATTAAGGATACAAAGCCAGAAAGAAAGGGATAAATAAAATCTCAAATTTCAGCTAATCTGTGAAATCAGTGATGAAACATGAAAGACTCAGTGGTGAAAGGGAGACTAACAACCTAGAAAAAGATCTCAAAACATGGGCAATGACGAAAGGGGTGAAATTGATAAAAATAGAGAAAAACATAGGGACCCCTCAGATTCTGCAAACATGTGTGCTACTTCCTCCTTGAAGAACCCTTGAGTTCCTCTTGATAAATTTTGAAATTTGAAGCTCCCATCAATGTGGGTGACCCACATATCCAATCAAGTTCATGGTTCATTATATTTAGTCAAATAAAAACCAGAGTCCATCTACCTTATATTCACTCCAATAAGATGGCAAACACCTAGTCAATCAATAGGAGTCATGTTAACATACTTTTTATCTCTTTAAAAATCATTTGACATTCTTAGAAGCTAAAAACTGCTTCTATTTTGGCAATCGATTGTTTTCCTTGCTGTGGCAAATCTTTTGGTTTCCTGAAATAAAATCCTGAAATCTGAAACATCATAATTTTCTAACTTAATCCTGAAATCTAATCCTTTGCTTATGGAGAAGGATCCCATGACTATGAAGCCCTGATCATCACTTCCTTGTCCCATGACAGAGTTTCCTAAATCTAAGAGATGACATGAACTTGTTCTCCAATGGCATTTCTAAAACCTAGAGGAAACTAGGTATGCATTTTTGTGGGAGTTTGAAATTATTTTATGAATCCCAAGGATAAAAGATTGTTTGTGGGCTGGTACACTTCTGTGGGCAAGAGACATTTTCCAACTGGACTATCTCAATGAGAAGTGACTCAGGTTGAGTCTCTGCCTTCTTGCTGGGTCTGATTAAAAAAAAATGGAGACACACAGGAAAAGAGAGCTCTACCATTTTCTATCTGTCATGTGACAGAAAGTAGAGGTTCAGAGAGCCGATGCCTTGGGAAGAAATGATCTGTATGCCTGATCTCTTGCAGCTGAAATGGGATGAAAGTGGAGCAGTTGAGCCTGAGAGAAGCTGCCCTATGCCTGGTTGCCCTCAGCTGAGTTCAGGGAGACAGTACAGCCTGGAGGGGAATGCAGACACCAGGCAGAGATCACCCACTATCTTGCTTCAACACATGTCAGGTGAATTGGGTGAGAAAGCACCTCTTAGGGTGCCTTCAATTGGACTTTTCACAGCCTTGGAACTATAAGCTTTTATTCCAAATAATTATCTTTTATAAAAGCTAACACACTTCTGGTACTTTGCACCAACATTCCATTGGCAAAATAAAACATTATGTTGTCAACATGACTGACTCCATTCCATCCTCCCAGCTCACATTGCTGAATCAGTGTCTCTTTTACATACTTGGCACATTGCCTCAGGAAAGATAGTTAAAATACATAATGATTCCCAGTTTGACTTTTGCTGTGCTCATGGTTTGTTGTGCTTAGGCAACAATGAGGCTTCCTTGAATTCCTAATCTCAACCAACCCCACCAATAAAAACCAGTTTAATGGAAACTCCCTGTTTGTATAGGCTTTATAGTCACTTATTTTCATGACCTGGCAGCAGGGACACATTGCATTAATTATACAGAAAAATATCCAATTATTCTAGGGTCAGCCAATGCAGGGAGCTCCTCAATGGGCATATGAGTCTTGAGATACCTAATCATTAATGATTTATCATTCCCAAAATAGAAATACAAAGCTCACAGTTTATTAAATAATGAAAAATATTAGAAAATATAATGGTCAATAAAAGCAGTAGCCTATACAAAAAATGTCTGGCTGAACATATATTTATAACACAACAACTTAAATTTTGGAAAAGCAAATGCAATGGGTTAAACAATCATTATGTGTTTTGTAGTCTTATCTTTTATTTACAAGAAAACTTTATTTTATAGAACACTTTAAGGATTTCCAAAAATTGGGGAAGATAGAACAGAGAAACTCCATACACAATGTACTGTTTCTAATTTTGTTTCTTTAGCTTTCTCAGGTTAAATTACTCATTTATTTTCTAGTTTCCTAAAGTAGAAGCTTACATTATTGACTTTTAATATTTCTTCTTTAGTAATATATACATTTAATATCATTAATCTCCCTCTAAGCACGACCTTTTCTGTATCTCCCAAATTCAGATAAACTATATATTTGTTTTTACTTATTTCAAGTTTTTCACAACTCTTTCATTAAACCATGTGTTATTTAGAAGTGCAATGCTTAATATTCAAATATTTGGGTATTTTACAGATAATTTTCTGTTATTGATTTATAGCTTAATTCCATTGTGATTTGAGAAAATACTTTGTATGATTTCTATCTTTTTAAGTGAATAATTTCACAGCCCACAAACTGGTTTATCTTTGTGAATGTTCTATAGAGGAATAAGAAGAATCCTGCTACTGATGAATGAAGTACTCTAATTGAATCGATCATAAGTGCTTTTCAGAACAATTCTATGCATATTAATTTTCTGCCTACTTATCCAATCAATTACTGAAAGATCATTAAATCTCCAAATCTAATAATCATTTTTTTTATTTCTTCTTGCATTTCTATCAGTTTTTGCTTCAAATAATTTGAACTTCTGTTGCTAGGCATAGAATTTTTATGTCAACTTGGATAATTGCCCTCATGATGATAATGTAATTTCTTTTTATCCCTCATAATTTTTTTGGCCCTGAAGTCTACTTTCAGGAAATTTATATACCTAACTCCGCTTACTTTTGATTAATTTTAGTATGGTATATATTCTTTTGCTCCTTTATTTTTAATCAATGTCTTTATATTTAAAGTGAGTTTTGACTCATTTTTTTTAACAACTCTGACAAGCTTTGTCTTTCAACTAGGATATTGAATGTACACATATTTAAAGTGATTATTGATATACTTGGATTAAGAACAGTCACATTTGTAGAAATTCTCTATTAATAGCTCCAGTTCTTTAATTCTTCATCTCACTCTCTTTCTCTGCCTTCTCTGGTTTAAACTGAGAACTTCAAATGATTCCATTTTATCTCAATATCTTCAAATGATTCCATTTTATCTCAATTTATCATATAAATTATACTTCTTTTGAAGTATTGTTAGAGGTTTCCTTAGTGTTTGCAATATACATATTTAGCAAATATATATTCACCTTCAATTAACAGTGTATCAATTCTTGTATCTTATGACAGAATATTTTCAATTATCTCTCCATCATTTATGACACTATTATCATTCATTTCACTTACCCACTTGTTTTAATTATCTATTATATTATTACTTTTATTACCTTAAACAACATTGTCTTTTAGATCAATTTAGAATAAAAAAACTAAAGGATTTAATTTTACATTGATTTATTCTTTCTCTGATATTCTTCTTTTATGTAGATCCAAATTCCTGACCTATAAAATTTTCCTACTCTCTGAAAAATGTCTTTTAACCTTTCTCACATGGCATATCTGACTATCTTCTTGTTTGCAGGGTTACTGACAGGTTACCTTGTACCTTTTTTGTAAGCTAAAAGCTCTTTAAAAATAAAGTTTATTATTAAAATGTTAAAACAATGTAATTCTCAAAAGAAAAAATAAGTAAATAAATAAATATAAAAAGTAATAGCTTATATTCCATTGAAGAAAATAGAGACCAATTGATAAATGAGTGCCTCTTAGTGTGATCATTATTATTCTGTCCAAAAGGTTTGCCTGAATCTAATTATGAGAAAAAAAGTAGAAATCCCAAATAGGGAGTATTCCCTCAAATAACTCACCTATATTCTTCAAAAAGTATCAGTGACATGAAAGACAAAGGAAGACTGAAGAACTAGTTATAGAAAACTAAGGGAACACACCAGCTAAACAATACCTGATATGAGATTGCAGTATTCAATTACCTGATAGTGGTGTCTGAACTGTGAAAAATATTAAAAATTAAGGAATCTGATAAAGGTTATAGGAGAATTCATTTTAACACACTGGAAAAATTTCCATAAGTTTTAAATTATATCAAAATTTTAAAAAGTTATGTTTAGTGTAAATATATACTACTGTAAAACAAAAATATCAGAGATAAAGCATGCATATTATGAAATAATTACAAATTATACTTGTTATAAATAATATCAAGTCAATATGCTCATAATTTAATGTGAGTCCTTTCCTTCTAGAGAATATGTATGTTATTCTTCAAAGTAGTGGATAATGTACTCTTCCTTTCAGACTCCTGTGGCAAATCTATTAAAATAAATGAATACTTTAAACTAGATTTGATAAAATGATGACACTCTAGCACTATGAATCAAATATACTTCTTAATCTTCAATTCTGGGAACCAAGAAAAAAAAATTCCAACATATCAACATAAGAAAGAGATTTCCACTTAGGGATTTTCCTGTATAACAAGCTATACAATAAACCTTGTTCCCAAAATTTACTTTCACTCCTTACTTAAATATTTTGGTGTTATATATAAACATGAGGGAATGAAACTCAGATAATGGGTATGATTTTGACTGTCAGGTGGAGATTGAATTTTGAGATGTTAAGTATTCCATTTAACAGGAAAATACGAAAACGCAATGGCTTTAAAGTTTAAAGGGTTGATTTTGATTCCAGGTCTAATTACATAGGTGATTTTAATTTGAGGAATTATCTACATTTCCAGGAGTATCAAAATAAATGTATTTAAATGAGGGACAAGAAAGAGACTATGCTTTTAACAACCATGGTGTAGAGTCTTTCATATATGAGGAATTTAATATTAATCAATGCTACCAAAACAGCTATATGATTAAGGAAGACATTTTCATTTCAAAAGTAAATAAAAACTATATTTATTTAATATATTTGCTATGGAATTAACCTGATTACTTCTCAATCAATTCAACTTTTTTCTAAAATGTTACAAATATTTTAAATGAATTATCTCATTTTTACCTCACAGTGAAATAAGTTCTATTTTAATTTAAAGATTTGAGATCTTATTGATTTGACATGGGAATAGACTAAAACTCCTAGAACAAGACTACTCATTTGATTTTTATTTATATGAGTTTATTTCTATATTTGCTTTTTTTTGGCCAATTTTCGGTTTGGCCCATAATAATGAGAAAATACAATATTTTAAGAATAATAATATATAATCATGGTAATGTAACTTGAATAAATGACTATTAAAATTCTTATTGAATTCTCTATGGTACTGTATTAGCCAGCAAAGGGGTGCTGATGCAAAGTTCCAGAACTCCATTGGCTTTTATAATGGGTATTTATTTGGGGTATTAACTTACGTCAAAAGTCCCTAAAGATTCCAACTCAAGGTACAACAAGAGGTACTTTCTCACCCAAAGTCATTGGCCAGGTGTTGAAGCAAGATGGCACAAGTGTCTGTGAGCGTTCAGCCTTCCTTCTTCCTCTTAAGAATCTATCATCCCAGCTTCTTCTGATCTCAGCAGTGGGTTGGCATAAGCTTCATCTCTCTTCCTGGGGCTTGTTTCTTTCCAACACAGCTGCTCTGTTCTCTTCACAAGGGCAGCTGTAGACTATCACTTTCATCTCTCTTTCCACAGACTCTGCAGTGTCTAATGAGCTGTCTCTATTCCTCTGTATCATTCTTCCCTGTGTCTACATGTATGTAAGAGTCTGTTTTATCAGCGCATCTAGGGAACTGGGACTCAACACTGACTCACACTCTAATGATGTGGTTGAATCAAAGTCCTAATCTTATCATGATTTAATCTGATGTCTCAGATGAATCTAATACAATTAAAGGGTTATCATACCCAGAGGAACAGACTAGTTTACAAACATAATCAATATTGAACTCTTGAATTCATAAATAATATCAAACTGCCACACCCTCTGAATTCTAAAAATCATTACAATATTAAAAAAAAAACAAAAAACCTTAAATCAGTAACAATGCTAAGTTAAAAAAAAAATCATATCACAATCAGTTTAGAGAGATACAGTTTGTCTTGGGGCAAAGCCCATCTGGCTGTAGACCTCTGAAACTTACAAAAAATTCATCTCCAACAATATACAAAGGGACAAAGGATAAACATTTGCCTTACCATAGAAGAAAGTGGTAGGGAAACATGAATCACAGATTCCCTACAGTTCTGTAAACCTGCATGGCATACTCCATTATATTTCAAAGTCTGAAGATCATTCATCTTTTTTCTTTTTTTCTTTTTATTTTTTTAAGGATATTTAGAATATATAAATGTTACATAAAAAATATAGGGGATTCCCATATACCCACCCCCACATCTTCCATACGTTCCCACATTAACAACACCCCTCGTTAGTGTTGTAAATTCATTGCAATTGATGAACACATTTTGAGCATTGCCGCTAAGCATGGATTACAGTTTACATTGTAGTTTACACTCTTTCCAACCCAATTCTGAAGGTTATGAATGGCCGGTATCTGTCATTGTAATGTCATTCAAGACAATTCCCAAGTCCTGAAAATGCCCCTGTATTACACCTGTTTTTCCTTCTCCCTGTCCTCAGAACCTCCAGGGGCCATTGCCTCCACATCAATGATATAATTTCTTCCATTACTAGAATTACAATAAGTGGATAGTGGAATAGTAGTAAGTCTACTTTAGTACATAGTTTGTTCCCCAATCCTGAGGACTCTGGGATGCTGATGTCCACCTCACCTCCAAGTAGGGAGGGGCATAGATCCCATAAAGCTGAAGGATGGGACTCTCTTACTTGCAGTTGTAGACACTCTTGGTTCCTCATCATTAACTCCTTGCTGGTTGTTCTGGGTAAGAGCAATGAACTGGACATTAGGTATTGCAACTCCACTAAGATTTAGGGCCCAGCTGGCACATGGACAGCCCAAAGATTTAAGTCTCTTGGGCATACACCTACCAACTCTAGTATTAATTATAGGTTCAAATTAAAGAACAAATATGCCATGTGTAGGGAAACCACAACTGAGACAATCTCTCTCACACTAGGGAGCAAAAATTCCAAAGTAGGTCCCACTGGCAAGGCACTTAACTTTAACTCCTGAGATGTCTGCCCTGATAATAGTGTCTGGATGTCTCCAGATCCCTCAGGAGTCCTGCTGTTTGGGGTAATATCTACTTTAGAAGTCAATGAGATCCTGCTGAAATGTGCATAAGCATAACCTCTGTTATGATCTTCCAATGCAATTTAGAGACTCTTAGACATATAAACTGATTTATCTTTAACCTTTCCCCTTTTGGTCAAGGTCTATTTCCAGTTGCATTGATAGTTGGTGCTTGGTAGTAACCCCAGGGTGCTAGGGAGGCTCATCCCTGGGAGTCATGTTCTGTGCTGGGTGAAGGTAACGTATTTATATGCTGAGTTTTGCTTACAGAGAGGCCACATTTTAGAAACAAGAAGGCTTTTAGGAAGTAACACTTAGACAGCCTATAATACTAAGCTAATTTTCAATATCAAGAGTAAAAGTTCATAAGCACAGTCATCATTATCAAGGTTCCATCAGTGGATCTTCCTCCTTCACTAGTCATTGCCCCTGTACTCAGAGGATTCTTGCTGTTCCATTAGAGAATGTGGCAGGGCTCCCAAGAATGGGAATTCGATATTCTTTTGGATATTGTGTGAATCTCCACCCACCATGACAATGCTCCATGAATATTTGAACACATTTATATGCTTTATATGTATGACCAGGTGAGCTTCTTCCCATGAATCCCCCATCACTGATACCCTGCACCAATGATCCTCTCCTATCTCAGTTGTAACCCTTCTGTGGTTCAAAACCTCTTCAAAAATGAAGGCAATAAAGTAGGCAAACACAATTAATAGTAGAATGAAATAATAACGATAGTTTTATAAATAAGAAATAAAATACAAAAAAGTTAGAAAAGATAAAAATAAAAAAATGTTTGGGATAATAAGAAATAATGAAAAAAAAAAATATATATATATTTTATACATAATATATATAAAAATATATATATTTTTGCCTTTCATCATTGTAAGATCTGTTGCCCTTTAGGTACAGTGACATTTTCTTCCATTTATTCCCCAGTGTCTTACTTTTTTCATTTTGTCTTCAAAGAAGTTTTAGGGTACAGAAAAGTCATGTACTGAATATAGGGGACTCCCATATACCCAACATGCTCCCTCTTTTCCCCCTTTCCCTCTTATATACCTTGTATAAGTGGATGTTTTTTGTTGTTGTTGTTACAACTGATGTACAAATATTGAGACATAGTTACTAACCATGGTCAATGGTTTACATTATGGTTTACATTCCAAGCCATATACTTTTATAAATTTTGTTGAAACTTAACTTGGCCTGTATCCATCACAGCAAGATCATGTAGAACACTTCCATTACCTATAAATGCCCCCTGTTCCTTCTATTCCACTCCTCCCTCCTGCTCCCCTTGGGACCAATGGAAAGCAGCAGTCTTCACTCTCTGAAGGACAAGTTTCATCAGTACTTGCAACAACATTGAGGGCTTGACACACTGGTCTGTCCTCCCCTATTAGGCACTGTCCTTGCTCTCGAAGGGCTCCTGCCCCTCTATTTGAGAACATAGAAGGCCTCCCATGGATGGGAGTCCACCAAACTCTCACTCATTTTGTGGGTTTGCACCCACTGATAAAACACATTATGACAAGAAGAACACTTACACATTCTCTGTAAGCCTGACCCAGGTGTGCCCTGTCCCGAATGCCCCTACATCCAATCCCCTTAACCAGTAACCCTCACTTGCCATATGGCCAAAAGAGCATTCCCAACATTTTAGTATCAACCATGTAACCACCAATTCCCATTGTTCACCTGTTCCCTCCCCCAACCTTCCCCCTAGTTCCAGGAAGAGTCCAAACCACGCTCCTCACCGTATCCCTGTGACAAATCAGCACTACCCAACTCAATAGTATCAGCGCATTGTCATGTTTTTCCACTACACAAATACACATTTCCACCTTATCGTACATTTAACCCATATGGGCATTGGCTCACAAATTTCTTCTCCCTATTTCCTGTAAATCTATCTTCAAGACTCTAGATCTGTGAGTCTGCTTAATTTGCCTAATTCATATCAGTGAATTCATATAATATTTGTCTTCAGTGACTCGCTTGCTTCACTCAACATATTATTCTCAAGATTCATCCATGTTATCCTGTGTGTTAATACTTTATTCCTTCTCACACCTGAGTAATACTCCTTTGTATGTATGTACCACAACTTTATTCATTCATCTGTTGAAGGGCATTTGGTTTGATTCCAAATTTTGGCAATAGTGAATAATGTTGCTATGAACATAATTGTGCTTATATCACTTCATGTCCTTACTTTCATTTCTTTTGGGTATAAACTCAGCAGTGGAATTGCTGGATTGTATGACTGTTCTATAGTTAGTTTTTGAGAAATGGTTAAACTGTCCTCCACTGTGGCTGCAACATTCTACATTCCCACGAGCAGTGGATGAGTGTTCCCATTTCTCCACATCCTCTCTAACACTTGTAGTACTCTGTTTTTTTTAAATAGCCACCAGTCTAAAGGGTGTAAGATGATATTTTAATGTAGTTTTCATTTGCATTTCCTTAATATCTAGTGATGTTGAGCATCTTTCCTTGTGCTTTTCAGCCATTTGTATTTCTTCTTTGGAGAAGTATGTCTTCAAATCATTTGCCCATTTTTCAAATGGGTTGTTTGTCTTTTTATTTTTGAGGTATAGGATTCCTTTATATATGCTGGATATTAGGCCTTTAACATATATATGGTTATCAAACATTTTCTCCCATTGATTAGGCTGCCTTTTCACTTTCCTGACAAACTCCTTTGAAATGCAAACATTTTTAATTTTGATGAGGTACGATTTATTTATTTTTTCTTTCATTGCACGTGCTTTGGGTTTAAAGTTCGTGAAAACATTTCTTAAAACAAGATCCTGTAGATGCTTCCCGACATTAATTTTCAAGGTCTTTATAGTTTTGACTCTTATATTTAGATCTTTGATCCACCTTGAGTTAAATTTTGAATAAGGTGTGAGATGTTGTTCCTCTCTCATTCTTCTGCATGTGGATATCCAGTTCTCCAAGCACCATTTTTTGAAGAGGCCATTTTCTCCTTGTTGAATTGGCTTGGTAGCCTTGTTGAATATCAGTTGACTGAATATGCAAGGATCTATATCAGAACTCACAATTCACTCCCGTTGCTCACTATGTCTATCTTCATGCCAATACTATGCAGTTTTGACCACTGTAGTTCTGTCATATATTTTAAAGTCAGGTAATGTGATTCCTCCAATTTCATTTTTCTTTTTCAATAAGTCTTTGGCTATTTGGTGCCTCTTGCCCGTCCAAATAAATTTCATAGTTAGTTTTTTCCAATTCAGTAGAAAATGTTGTGGTGATTTTTATTGGGATTGCATTAAATCTGTAGATATGTTTGGGTAGATAGATATCTTAATGAGGTTCCTTTAACAATATTTTTTAGTTTTCTGCATATAAGTCATTTACAATTTTAGTTAAATTTATTCCTAAGAATATGATTCTTTTGGTTGCTACTGTAAATAGATTTTTTTTCTTTATTTAATCATCAGGTTGTTCATTATTGGTGAACAGAAATGCTACTGATTTTTGCACATTTTTCTTATAACCTGTGACTTTACTGAACTAATTTTTAAGCTCTAGAAGATTTGTTGTAGATTTCTCAGGGCTTTTTATGTATAGGATCATGTTGTCTGTAAATAGTGAAGTTTTTTACTTCTTCCTTTGCAATTTGGATGCCTTTTATATCATTTTCTTGCCTAAATTCTTGAGCAAGTACTTCATTCACAATGTTAAATAGAAGTGGTGAAAGGGGGCATTTTTCTCTTGCTCCTGATCTTAGAGGGATATCTTTTAGGATTTCACCACTGAATATGATATTAGCTATGAGTTTTTCATATATTCAATTTATCATGTTTAGGAAGTTTACTTCTATTCCTATCTTTTGTAGTGCTTTTTTTTTTTTTTTATCAAGAATGGGGGTTGCATTTTGTCCAATGCTTTTTCTGCATCTATTGTCATGATCATGTGTTTTTTTCCTTTGATCTTTTTACATGGTGCATTACATTGATTGTTTTCCTTATATTGAAACATCCTTTTATATCAGAGATGAAACACACTTGGTCATGGTATATAATTCAGTTGATATGTTGCTGAATATAGTTAGCTAGTATTTTGTTGAGGATTTTACCATATAGCTTCATTAATGAGATTGGTCTATAATTTTCCCTTCTTGTGGCATCTTTGTTTGGTTTTGGTATTACGGTGATGTTGGCATCATAAAATAACTTTTTCAATGTTCCCTCTACTTCTAATTTTTGCAAGTGTTTAAGCAGTATTGTGGTTAGTTCTTTCTGGAATGTTTGGTATAATTCATCTGGGAAGCCATGTGGTCCTGGGCTCTTCTTAGTTGGGAGGTTTTTGATGAATAATTCTGTTTTGTTACTTGTGATTGCTTTGTTGAGTTTATCCATTTCTTTTTTCATCAATATAGGCCACTTGTGTTTCCAAGGATTTGTCCATTTACTCTAAATTGTCCATCTTGTTAGCAAATAATTTCTCATACTATCCACTTACGATACTCTTTATTTTATGTATTTGCTTCTTCTCTGTTTTTTCTTTGTTAGTCTAGCTAAGGGTTTGTCAATTTTAATAATCTTCTCAAAGAACAAGCTTTTACATTTTTTTCTATTGCTTTCTTATTTTTAATTTCATTTACTTTTGCTCTAATCTTTGTTATTTATTTTTTCGACTTCCTTTGGGGTTAATTTGTTTTTCTTTTTCTAATTCCTCCAGGTGTGCAGTTAGGTCTTTGATTTTAGATCTTTCTTCTTTTAAAGTATAGGCATTTATGGCTATAAATTTCCCCCTCAGTACAGCTTTTGTTACATCCCATAGGTTTTGATGCATTGTGTTGTCATATTCAATTCATTTCAAAGTAGTTACTGATTTTTTTTCTCTGAGATATTTTCCTTGACCAACTGTTTGTCTAAGAGTGTGTTGTTTAGCTTCCATATCTTCATGCCTAATATGTTTCTCTTCAACTTGCTGATTTCCAGCTTCATTCCATTGTGGCCAGATAAGTTACTTTGTATAATTTTGAAATTTCTGAATCCATTGAGAGTTGTTCTGTAGCCTAGCATGTGGTCTATCCTGGAGAATGATCCATGTGCACATGAGAAGAATGTATATCCTGCTGTATTGGGGTGTAATGTTCTGTATATGTCTATTAAGTCCAGGTCTTCTAATGTATTATTCAAAGTATTTGTTTCTTTAGTGATTCCCTGTTGAGATGTTCTGTCTAATGATGATAATGGTGTAGTAAAGTCCCTCACTATATTTGTAGAGTCATCTATTTCTCTACTTGTTTTTGCCAGTATTTCCCTCATGTAATTTGAGGCACCCTGGTTAGGTGCATAAATGTTTACGATTTTTTTTCTTCTTGAAAGATTACCCCTTTTATTAATATATAGTGTTCTTCTTTGCCTGTTTCAATAGATTTGCATTTAAAGTCTATTTTGTCTGATATTAATATAGCCACTCCCATCCATTTTTTGGTTATTGGTTGCTTGTAAAATTGTTTTCTAACTATTCATTTTCAACCTTCTTGCATTCCTGGTTTTAAGGTGGGTTTCTTGAAGACAGTATCTACATGGGTCATATTTCTTTATTCATTCTGCCTATCTGTGCCCCTTATCTGGTGAGTTTAATCCATTAACATTTAATGTTATTACTCTCAAGGAGTTACACTAGCCATATTTTATTTAATGTAATGCATGCCATATGTTGTTTTTATTTTGTTTTTAATCTTTCAGTTTTTCTTACACTCTCCCTGAACTCTCTCTTGTTTCTTTTTCCTTTGTGACCTGCAGAACTCCCTTTAGTATTTCTTGAAGTGTAGGTTTCTTATTGACATATCTCTTATTTCTATTCATCTGTGAATATTTTGAAGGCTCCATCATTTTTGTATGCCAGCTTTGCTGGATAGAGAATTCTTGGCTGGAAATGTTTTTCTTTTAGCACATTAAATATCCCCTACCACTGCATTCTTGCCTCCATGGTTTCAGATGAGAAATCAGCACTTAATCTTATCGAGCTTTCCTTGTAAGTGATGATTCTGTTTTGTCTTGTTGCTTTCAGTGTTCTCTTTTTGTCTTGAGCATTGGACAATTTGACAAGTATATGTGTTGCAGTAGGCCTGTTAAGATTTATACTGTTTGAGATATGCTGCACTTCCCACACATGGATATCCATCTCCCTCATTATGGTTGGGAAGTTTTCAGCCATTATTTCTTCCAATACTCTTTCTGTATGCTTTCCCTTCTCTTCTCTCTCTGGTAGGCCTATAATGCATATGTTTGTGCATTTCATGTTGTCATTCAAATCCTTAAGTCCCTGTTGATATTTTCTCTCTTTTTATAGCTCTTCTACTACCTTTTTTATTTCAGATGTACTGCCTTCCACATTGCTGATTCTTTCCTCTGCCTGTTCAAATCTGCTTTTATGTGCTTCCAGTATATTTTTTATTTCTTGAATTGTGCCATTCATTACCAACATATCCATTATCTTTTTACATATGGTTACAATTTGTTCAGTATGTTCTCCATGTGTCTTCTTAATATCCTTAATCTCTTCTTTTCCTTCATTAAGTTGATTCATGATATTTGTTTGGAAATCTCTTATTAGTTGTTTCATTTTCTGCATCTCATCCTGGATTTTAGTTTGTTGGTTGACTTGGCCATGTTCTCCTGCTTCTTTTATGGCTTGTAATTTTTTGTTGGTGTCTAGTCATCTGTTTGCTTTGACAGGTTTATTCAGTTGATCAACTTCTCTCTCTATTCTGTGGTTCTGTTTTTGTTGTTATTTTTGGATGTGTTTTAAGGTTTCACTTTGACACATTGTTCCTTTTATTCTATTTCCTTGTTGTTATCTATGTTCCTTGAAAGAAAACAAATTAGAATCAGAGAAAAGAAAGAGATAGGAAGAGAATAATAATAATAGTAATAATTATAGTAAAAGGTAAGAGAGGAACCATACACGACCTAGGAAATTGAAAA
The DNA here is from genome assembly GCA_029593785.1 of Cabassous unicinctus. Lineage (NCBI taxonomy): Eukaryota > Metazoa > Chordata > Mammalia > Cingulata > Chlamyphoridae > Cabassous > Cabassous unicinctus. The sequence continues at coordinate 29,536 of JAQZBX010000855.1, forward strand.
ATTAACATGAGTAAGAAGCACAGAGGAATAAGATTTAAAAAGTGGAATAGAAGCAATAAAACAAGAAACAGAATAGAGAAAAATATATAGAATGAATTAAAATGCTGGAATATTGAGAAGAGGGAAAAAAAAAAAAAAAAACAGAAAAGCATAAAAAAAAAAGTAAGCAGAGAAAACAGCAGAGAGAGAGAGAAATAAAAACAAGAAAAATGGGAGTCCTAATAAAAGAGCTGGAATGAAAGAACAAGAAAAGAAACAGAAGATATAATAATGATGGAGAGAATAGAAATACCGTAGGTTGAGGAAATCAGTAAACAAAAGAAAAAAGGAAAAGAAAACAGAAAATCAAAGAAATAGAAAAACAAAGGAAGGGGAAACACAACAAAAAAGAAACAAGACAGCCACAACTCATTTTAAAAAGGGAGATAGAAGAAAAAAAAAATAACATGGAAAAACAGGCTTCTCTCTTAAATCCCTAAGGATCTTCTCAGGCTGCTGGTGCTCATCAATCACTCACCCTGCAACTTGCCCTCTGCAAGTTTTGAGCTAGATTTTAGTGAGTAAAATAAGGGAAACAAAAAAGGAAATTCTTTTGTTGAAAATATAAAGACATCCAAGAAAATCGCCCCGTCATAAAGTTTCAGCTGGATGCCTGATAACCGAGTGGATAAGTTCTCAAGGAAGAGCCAAGAATCAAACCAGGGACCTCATATATTCTAGGCAGGAATTCTTCCACTTAGCTATTCCTCCTCCTCAGGTTAATTGGCCTTTCAGAAGGATATCTGCCCCTTTTTCCTCAGGCAGTCTAGATTCCCTGCAGGCTACTCGAGCCATGCTGATCAGCTGCCTATCTCTGCCTCCTCTCTAACGTAGATCCTTTCTGTACCTAAGTGGCTGGGTATGACATCCTGTCTGAAATGCCCCTTGCCTCTCCCCGTTGAGATGGGGTTCTTTCCTATATTCAAAGGGGCCCAGCTGGCTAAACTCACTGCAAAGAAACCACTCTCCACCTTCCTAGTCCCCTCTTCCTCCCAGGAAATCTGCTGTCACACTCAGTTCTGAGAAAGGAGACAGTGGCTTAAACTAGGCTATCCACCCTGAGGTGGGTAATATGTGAGGCTTCCAGCCCCAGGAGCATGTGACCCACGATTTTCTCTTGGCTTCCTTATCTGTCCAGAACCCTCCTGGAATAAGCAGAGCCCCTTTCTGTTCAATAAATATCCAAAGGAGTTGGCAAGGAGGAAGATGTGCACTCTTCTCAGGTAGATACAATTTGCCAGTTTTACCCTTGCTTATTATCTGAGGGGTGGGGTAGGGGAGCCCTTCCTGGTGGCCAGGAAGTTTAGTAACTCAAGCCCATTGTTTGGCTTCTTTATCTCTCCATACCTCAATCTCTTAGGAGCTGTGAAGCAGTGTCCCATTTCACTGTACCCCAAAGCAGGCCCCCAAACCAGTCTCTGAGTCCCTCTACATTGTTTTAGCAATAGCTGAGCCCTATCTGCTTAACCCATTGGCCATGATTTCACAATTGCTTTGAGAGTCATTATTAAGATGATGGTTTCTTTGCTCTGGGCCTCATGGGGACCCACTCTTTCCACAGGTTTGCCTAATGGCCATTTTCTTGGTTCCAAACTCATCAAGCATCTGGGGGGTGACTGTGTTCCAGAGTTCACCATCCAAGAACATTGGGGTAATGGACACACTTTACCCAATTTTTGGGTAGAGTCTCAACCCCTGTAATACTGTGAGGGGGAGGCAACATTCTCTCTAATATGTTTTACAGGCTCAAACCTTTCAGAACAATGAGTACATGATTGGCCTTCCCTAATCTATGGGGGGCAGGCTCACCTCTCTCAAACCTATGGGGGATCAACCTTACTCACCCATACTTTGGGGAATGTGCTCCACCCCCTCTGTAGCCTGGGACAACAAAACTCTCGCTGATCAGTGCATTTAATATACACCCTCTTCAAATGGTGGGAAAAACTCACCCTCTCTGTATGCATGAATGGGGTATTTCTCTTGGCCCAAGGAGATACATTAATTTCAGGACTCAGCTGCAATGGTTACCTATTAAAGTCATTTTCCCTTCCATATCTCCACACTATGTCTATTTTGGTCCATGCTGAAAGTTGTTTTGTTCATACAGCTCTTGGAAAAATCTTGTTGGTATAGCATGGAGGAAGCAAGGGTCAAAGCCATCAGACAGTAAGACTTTCCACAAGTCATTCCTAGATAACTGCATTTTCAATCCTAATTTACAAGTTCCAAGTTATGTTAAGACCTCAAATAGGACACTATCATCTTGGGACTTGATTTATAGTGGCTTGGAATTTGTGGAATCAGTTTCTGGTTTCATTGTGCCCAACAAATCAGTTTTCAGCATATCTCTCTCATCAAGCCTTTTACTATAAGCTGCAAGGAGAAGCCAAGCCACATTCTCCAAGTTTACTTTGGAAAATTCTTCAGCTAAATACCTAGGCTCACCATTTTCAAATTCTGCCTTGCATAGAAAATCAAGAGTTAATCTTGCTAAGTGCCCTGCAGCTTTAAAACATGAATTGCCACTCCTTCAGTTTCTAGTAATAATTTCATCATTTATTCTAAGGCTTCATAAAAAGTCTCTTAATATCCATATTCCTACCAGCATTGTCTTCAAAATGATCTGGTGTTTTGTGTCAAACATTTAACAATTCCCAGAAAAAATACCCCTTACCCATTTATAAAATTTTTCTAGCATTTTGGTAATAGCAAAAGCACCACCCCACTCTCAATACCAATTCTGTATTACTCAGCTAAATGGGTGCTGGTGCAATGTACTGGAACTCTGTTGCCTTTTTTTTTTTATTTTAACAAATCAATGTTATTGATACATATTAATAAAGTATACAATTCATCCAAAGTATACAATCAATGGTATGCCATTTAAACAGAGTGCTGTGCATTCATCACTTCATTATTTGAGCATTTTCATTGTTTCAATAATAATATTAATAAACAAAAAACAGACAAAAAAACAAGGAAGAAAAATTCTTCACTTCTCAATCTCTCTCTGTTTCCCCCGCTGTACATAGCTGCTATTTCTGGCTATTCTTGCACAATTATTTATTTATTTATTAAGCAATTTTACTGAGATATATTCATGTACCATATGATTTATCTAAAGTGTATAATCAATGGCTTTTATTACAATCATAATGTTGTGCATTCATCATCACAAAAATCTTCTGAACTATTCCTTTTTCTTGTAATTTTTTTCTTTTTAAAACATACTTAGATAATATAAATATTACACAAAAAATATAGGGATTCCCATATGTCCCAATTCTCACACCTCCCACACTCTCCCACATAAACAACATCCTACATTAGTGTGACACATTCACTGCAATTGATAAATGCATCCTGGAGCTTTGCCACTGAGAATGGACCATAGTTCACATTGTAGTCTACACTCTCTCCCAAACAGTTCTGCAATTTATAGGATGATATAAAATGGTCTATATCTGTCATTGCAATGTCATTCAGGATGACTCTCAAGTCTTGGCAAAGCTCCCATATTACAACTGCTTTTCCCTCTCCCTGCCCCCAGAGGCTCCAGTGGCCACTGCCTTGACATCACTGCTGTAATTTCTTCCATTGCTAAAATCATATGTCTATAATGGAATACCAGTAATTCTGTTGGCTTTTATAAGGGGTATTAATTTGGGGTAAAGTTTACAGTGACAAAGCCATAAGAGTCCAACGCAAGGTACCATAAGAGATACTTTCTCATACAAAAATATTGGCCACAAGTTGAACCAAGATGGTGGGTGATGTCTGTGATGGTTCAGCTTCCCTTTTTCCTCTTAAGGCTCCATGGTCCCAGTTTTTTCTGATTTCAGCAGAAGGCTGGCATAACACTCATCACTCTCCCCAGCATGCTTTTCTTTCTGGGATCAGCTGCTTTGTTCTCTTCACAAGGTCAGTTATAGATGATCAGGCTTATTTCTCTTTTCAGGACCTCTGCCATGTCTAATGACCTGACTCTCTTCCTCTGTGCTCTTCTTCTTTGTATCTACTTTTGTGTGAGAGTCTGTTTTATCAGCCCACCAAGGAGCCTGGGACTCAACACTGAATTACACTCTAATGATGTGGTTGAATCAAAGCTCTAATCTTAACATAATTTAATCAGATGTCTCAACTGAATCTAATACAATCAAAGAGTTATCATGCTCAGAGGAACAAAACAGCTTACAAATATAATCAATATATCTCTTTGGAAGTCATAAATAATATCAAACTGCCACAACTATTTCATACCATTAACTCTCGATGGAAGAGAGATCATGATTTATTAATTCAAATATTTTATTTGGGCTAAGTAGTTGACAAATAGAATTTTGCTACTATATCTCCAGTAAACAAATTTATGTTGGAATACTCTAGCACAAAGTGTTTTCATAATAATAGATGGGAAAAACCACTTCAGAATTATTACAATTATTTCTGTAAAAAATGTTTTAGGGGGTGCAGGTACAGCTAAGTTTTTGAGTGCCTGCTCTGCATGTATGGAGTCTGAGGTTCAATTTCCAGCAATTCCTTAAAAAAATCAGTTTTACCATGCATTAGTCAGCTAAAGGGGTGCTGAAGTGAAATACCAGAAATCGATTTGCTTTTATAAAGGGTACTTATTTGTGGTAGAAGCTTACATTTACCAGGCAGTAAATCATAAGTTACTTCCCTCACTAAAGTCTTGCCACATGTTGGATCAAGATATCTGCTGATATCTGCCAAGAGTTCAGACTTCTTGGATTCCTATTTTTCTGAGGCTCACTTCTCTCTGGGCTCAGTTGCCCTGCTCTCTCCACAAGGCCAGGTGTAGACTCTCAAGTAACTGGCTCTGTTTCTATTCAGAGGGCTTCATTCTCTTGGCTCAGATGCTCTGCTGCTCTGTGTTCTTACTTCTGAGGCTCCAGCTCAAAACACCAACCTCCCTTCTCTGCAGTGTGGTTTCTCTGTGACTCCCTGTCAACCAATGGGGTGGGGATGCAACATCCTCCTGATGTGGCCCAGTGTCTTTATCATTATTTAGTCACGTAAATGTGAAATCTCTGTATCCAATAAAATCTAATATGCCCAGATGGACAGATCAGTTTACAAACATAATCAATACCTATTTTTGGAATTAATAAACAACATAAACTGCCACACTCCACCCTCTGAATCCAAAGAGATATTACAATATTCAAAAACACTTATTTCAGTAACAAAGCTAACTACAAAATCATATCATAATCAGTTTAAAGAAATACAGTTTGTCTTGGGACAAAGTCCCATCTGCTGTAGAACTCTGAAACATAGAAAATAATTTATCTGCTTCCAATACACAAATGGACAAAGGATAAACATTTTCATTACAATAAGGAGAAATTGGGAGGCAAACGTGGGTCATGGGTCCTCTACAGTTAGGTAAAACTGCAGGACATACTTTATTAGATGTAAAAGATTAAGAGCCATTCTTAAGATGATGGTTTCTTCTCCTTGAGGCCACACGGGGACCCACCCTTTCAAAGGTTTGCCCAAGGGCCATTTTCTTGGGTCCACCATCGTCAAGCATCTGGGTGGTGACCAAGCTCCAGACTTCACCGTCAAAGTATATTGGGGTGATTGCCATGCCTTACCCAAACTTTGGGTTAGAATATTAACCCTGCTAATACAGTTAAGTGTAGATAACATCCTGCCTAACCTTTGGCATACAAGTTCAACCCTTTCAGAGCAAAGAGTTGGCCACTTGGGCTTTCCTAATACCTAGGGTACAGGACCACCCCTCTCAGACCTATCAGGTACTGACTTAAACTTCCCTAATCCTTGGGGAATGTGCCACACCCTCTCTGTACCCTGGAGGAACAAAACTTTCTCCAACCATAGCGTGGGAACATCCACCCTCTTCAACTGCTGGGGCAAACTCACCTTCTCTGTACACATGGGTGGGGTTTCTCTTTTGGACCAAGGTGATATCTTAATTCCAGATCCCAGCTTCCATGGTTTTCCTCTTAAAGCTGTTTCCCCTTCAATCTTTCCCTTCCACATTCCTTTTAGTCCAAGCTGACAATAGTTTTGTTCATACAGCTCTCTTAAAAAGCTTATTATTTTTAGGATGCAAGAAGTAGGAATTCAAGCCATCAGACGGTAAGACTTTCCACAAGTCTTTCTGATATAACTGCATCTTCAATCCTGATATACAAGCTCCAAGTTTAGTTAAGTCCTCAAATGGGGCACTATCATCTGGGGACTTGATTTCCAGAAATTTGGAAGTTCTGGAATCAGTGTCTGTTTTCTTTGTGCCCAACAGTTCATTCATCAACTTATCTCACTCATCTAGTATTTTGCTATAAGCTGCAAGGAAAAGCCAAGCTGCATTCTCTGAGCTTACTTTGGAAAGTTCTTCAGCTAAATGCCCAGGCTCACCATTTTCAAATTCTGTCCTCTGTTAAACACCAGGAGTTAATTTTGCTAAATTATCTATGACTTTAAAACACAGATCACTTTTCTCCAGTTTCCAATAACAGTTTCATTATTTGCTTCTAAGACCTCATATGAAGCCTCTTTAGTGTCCACATTACTATCAGCAGTCTCTTCAAAGCACTGTATGCCTTTTCTACCAAGCATCTCACAATTCTCCCCCAAAATACCCCTTACCCATTTATAAAACCATTCCAGCATTTTGGTAATTGCAAAAGCACTTCCCCATTCTCTGGTACTAAATTCTGTATTAGTCAGCCAAAGGGGTGCTGATGAAAAATTCCAGAAATATATTGGCATTTATTAAGTGTAGTTATTTGGGATAGAAACTTACAGTTACGAGGACAATAAGCATAAGTTACTATCCTCACCAAAGTCTGTTGTCATGTGTTGGAGCAAGATGGCTGCTGATGTCTGCCATGAGTTCTGGCTTCCTGAATTTCTCTCTTTTTGGGGCATGATTCTCTCCAGGCTCAGCTGCTCTGCTGCTTCCACAAGGACAGGTTTAGACTATCAGGTGACTGGTTCTGTGTCTTTTCATGGGCCTCAATTCTCTGGGCTCATTTACTCTTCTCTTTTGTGTGCTTACTTCCCAGGCTCCAGCTCAAAACTGCATTCTGCGTTGTCTGTAGAGCAGTTTCTCTATGAGTCCCTGTCCACCAAGGGGGCAGGGATGGAACATCCTACTGATGTGGCCCAATCTGAGCCTTAATCATTATTTAATCAAGTAAAATTGAAATCTCTAAACCAAATATAATCTAATGTGCCCAGAGTGACAGACCAGTTTACAAACATAATCCAATATGTAATTTTGGAATTCGTGAACAATATCAAATTGCCACAATCGTTCCACAAAGAGGAGCTTTACTAGATTGCTAGTAAGATATATTTTGCTTTTCATGTTAAATTACTCCACTTTATGTGTGGTTTCTCAAAGCATGTTGTGACCCTGAATCATCAAATTGAATGAATAAATGCACATAATTGGACTTCTCCAGGGACTCACTGAATCAAAGTTACTAATAATATTTGACAGGAATCTTAATTTTAGCAAAATGCTGAAGTGATTATTACCTATATTAAAATTTTTTAACCATTTTTCCATAGTCTACAACACTATGATAAATGGAATTAAGGGATCATATAAGCACAACATTATTACTGGTTTAGAAAATCTGTGTCATTTCCTCCTGGTGAATTCCAGAATGTCTTCTGGGACACAAGTGATTCTGTCTATGGAAAACTCCAGCAGTTATTATGTTTATGGTTTTAAGCGATAACTAGTTAATAAGTTTATTCAGAACATTTCTAAGACTAAACTTCTCTGGGGAATCCCAAAGGGTTAGGCATGTGTCTTAAACATAATTTGCTGTAGTCATTTTGACTATAGAATATTCCAACTGACTTCAAATTTGAAGTAAAAGGAAGGAAAATGACTGTTTCCACATCAATATAATGTGCTCCAGACAGTGACAAAAGATTGTCACAGCTTAGCAGAGACCACTTTGTCCTTTATCAAAAACATGGAAATGCCATTACATTTTATAATGCCAATGAATTTCTAAAAGAAGCTAGATGTTCCATTTTATTTTTCAGGTTATCAAGTGGTAAATAAAACTTTTTATTTGAAAGAAAACTTTTCACCCTCCAGTGAAAATGTTGAAATAATGTCCTTAAGTAAATCTGGAAACTAATCATCTGTCTAGATGGAATTTGGATTATTTTAAGTTATGAATTTCACATTTCTGTTAGTAAAAGCTTAGAATAATATTTCTAAAAAAAAATCTGGTAGATATTAAGGAAATTTAGGATAGACACCAAAAGTAATGGAACTTCACTGCCAATTTCTACTCTCTTCTTTCTTCTTCTAGTACTTTGTGTATTTATTCTAACTGGCAATTTACATAAGGTTGACAAATAGCTTCAGAATTCTCTCTTCACTACACATGCTCCAAGTTCACTGCATATTCCTTCCTCATATTTTATTAACATGTCAATTTTCTCCATTTATATTTTCTAACGAGTAAATGTTCTTTATCTTTCCTAAGGCATTCTCTCTTCAGTTCTTTGCCCTGTACTTTCTTTTCCTGCATCTATGTTTCAGCCTTTCAGTTTCCCCTCCGACTCTGTTGACATTCAGGGCCCCACTGGCACATGGAAAGCCCAAAGATTTAAGTTTCTTGGATATAAACCTATCAACTCTAGTACTAACTATAGGTTCTAATAGAAGGGGCAGAAGAGCCATGTGTAGGGAAACTACAACTCTGACTCCATTTTAAGTCTCAGTCTTAAAGTTACTCTATTTTGCTTTCACATTATTCCCTATTAATGAAGATATTTCCCTGAAAGCATTCATGATAAGAACTCAGTTTCTGGTTATCCTGCAGTGTCAGGGAGTCTCATCTCCGGGATCAGGTTCTGCATAGGAGAAAATTATAAATTTATAGAGTTTTGGGGCCTTAGAAGAGGTCACATCAGAGTAACAAGAGAGCTGGAAGGCAGGAAGGATTTTAGGCATTAAGTGTATTGGGTTGGAACTTTGTGTACCCCAGAAAAACATGTTACTAAAATTAATCCACTCCTGTAATTGTGAAACCATTGTAAATAAGAACTTTTGTAGAGCTACTTGATTTAAGTAATAGCCCACCTCAATTAAGAAGTGTCTTTTTTATATTTAATTAATTAATTAATTAATTAATTAATTTTTTTGAAGATGCTTAGATTATACAAATGTAACATTAAAAAATATAGGGGATTCCCATATGCCCAACATCCCACACCTTCCACATTTTCCCAAATTAACAACATCCTTCATTAGTGAGTTACATTCATTGAAAATGATGAACACATTTTGAGGCATTGTCACTAAGCATGGATTAAAGTTTACACTGTAGTTTATACTCCGTCCCATCCAATTCTGTAGGTTATGGCAAGATTTATAAAGGCCTATATCTGTCATTGCAATGTCATTCAAGACAATTCCCCAGTCCCGAAAATGACCCTATATTACAACTTTTTTTCATTCTTCTTGTCCTCAGAACCTCCAGGGACCATTGCTTCCACATTAATGAAATAATTTCTTCCAATGGTAGAATCACAATAAGTCTATAGTAGAATATCGATAAGTCTTCTTTAGTCTATAGTTCATTCCCCTATCCTGAGTATTCTAGGATGGTGATGGACATGCCACCTCAAATTCAGAGGGGGCTGTGATCCCATATGGGTCATGGATGGGAGTCTCTTGCTTGCATCTGTAGACTCTCTTGGTTAATTAGGAAGTGTCTTAATCTTGTTAATGGAATTCTTTTTAAACAGAACGAAATTCAGAGAAAAATAAAACACCAGTAGAGAAGACAGATGCTGAGCATCAACAAAACCTAGAAGAGATGGGAAAGACCAAGAATGAAAATATGTGCCTAGTCCCAAGAACAAACTAAGGAAAAAGGATTGCTGGTATCCAGGCACACAATGCTACAATCTTTGGAAAGAATTACCTTGAAGACACCTTGAATTGGATTTTTTTTAGCCTCAAAACTATAAGCTAACAAATTCTCATTGCTTATGTCAACTCATCTCATGGCATTTGCTTGAGCATTTAGGAAGCCAAAACAGTAAGTTTTGTAGTGTTATAGATAATTTAAAAGAAAAGAAATGGGGATTTCTTGTATTAAAAATTAAAATATTCACAATATTTCAAACAAAATCTATAACATTTTTCATTAATTAACTCAATCTTAAATAATTAATCTTGCTCTGCTCATTTTGTGTTAGCAATTTTATGAAGACTTCATTTTCCCATTAGATTTCTGAAAATTTTCAATTGGTCATATGGTATGATCTCAAAATTATGTTAGTAATGCCATTAGAAGCTGTTGCCCCAGATTAGGTGGCATAGTCCTTCCATAGGTCTTGGAGCGTGTACTTTTTGTTGAAGATGAAGCATTTTGGCCTGCAGCTGATTGCAAGCATTTGCAGAAAAATATTAGTATAAAACAAGCAAACAGGTTAAAAAAAAAAACTACCTATGGATTATAAAAGCATAAAACAGAGAAGACAAAAAATGGCTGTTGTATAAAAGTGAAACATACAATGAGAGTTAATTATAAAATAATATAAGTGAGAGGAAATTTGGTTGTTTGTGTGGTATGTAACTTATCTTTAAGAATAATTGAAATTATGCCTGACAACATGTACGGTTGTCTAATATGAGACAGATAAGAATTAGGGTACCTTATTGACAGTGAGGATATTGACAATTTTAAAAGGAAATTTATATAATTTCTGGAGTGTATCTATACACATATATAGCACTTTATTTAAATCTAACCAACAAAAGATTAGAAAATTCTTTAAATTTACAATTTATTGTATATAAAATAAAACCATTTTAACACCTTTCTTTTTACAAAGCGAAAGAATAGATTTTTTGTGTGATTCGCTGAAGGCACTCTGGAAAATTCCAAAGACAATTTGAAATATAAAGACATATTTAGCTTTTGATTTGAGAAGCAAAATGACAAAAGTTTTCAGAAGGTTTGAACATTTTGTTAAAGAGGATGATAGGTCACTGTGAAAAAACTTGTTGTTCTTCTTTAATCAAAGTGTAAAAGATTTTAATAGTAAACATAGTAGATAATGTGTTGGTAAAAATGTATTGTTTAAATAATTAAGGACATGATAACATTAACATAAAGTACAAGAATGTATTCTGAAAAATACAGACTACCTTATATATTGATTATTCATGAAAAAAAATGACAAATTCTTAGCAAGAACAGACTGATAACATAATAAAACTTTATTTCCTTAGAGACATGACCAAACTCTAGTTTTGCATCAGGTAAATATTTGATACTAAGTTTCTTTAAAATATTATAGGACCTCCAGAAAGATCACATTGGAGTAGTAGGCAGGGCTCAACTCTTTCACATAAAAAAAGGAGGAAGGGAAAAAAAAGCTATCTAAGGAAGTTGCTTTGAAGATCTGTAGACCAGGAGATTGCTGCACATCATCCAAGAGGATGAGGGACAGAGAGACAAAGAGGCCAAAGAAAGCCATGTGTTACTTGCTCTGCACCTGGGAATGGCACATATTCTCCAACCTCAAGTAGAATAGCCTTGGTATAATCTCCGGTTTACTCTAGCCAATTGAGAGGGGAAAAATGGTCATATTCTCTGGGAAGAAGAGGGGTCTGGAGGAGGGCAGAGAGTGGTTTCTCTTCAGTGAGTTTGGCCAACTGAGCCCAATTTGAATGTCAGCTGTAGCCAGCCTAGCAAGTGCAGGTTGTAAGTGACCCAATCTTGTGACACTGAAGGACAAATAAATGTGGACCAAGCACCCAGCATACTCAGAGAGAGACAAGTGTAAGAGGGTGGGGATAAAAGTGGGCAGAACAGAGAAACAAACATAAAATAAATTAAAAATAAAGACCCCAGCCAGGGCTGAAAGGGTCCCAGGCAGAGGGGAGAGGGGATCAGATCAGGTAGGTTGTCACACACCCACCTGCCCTGGGAGAGAGAGTGACTATATCAGTGATGGGGTGAGATAACAGGTGCCTAGCATACATGGAGAGAACGTAATAAGGAAAAATAGTCAGCAAACTGTTAGAAGTCCAAAACTTCTGAGGGGATAGAGGGAAGGGAGAAGCAGATAAATTTTCAGAAGCCTACCTAAACTGTTGAACAGGTATAGTTCAGTGGATAAATGCCTGCCTTCCACATACTGGATCTCTGTTTCACTTACTGGTTCTGCTTAAGAAAAGTGATGCAGAGAATGTTCCAGCAGTTTGTTAGTTGTTCAGTTGGCACTTTATGACAAGGAAATTATAGGCCAATTTTTTTTTAATGTTTCTGATGTGTGATTGTATATTTCTTATGATTAATTGCTTTTAATTTTTTAACATTATGATTTTTAAATTTTTATTTCTTATTTTATACTCTAGAACTAGGTACCTTAACTGTTGAGGGTGGACTGCAGGATGATAGATGAGCACTGTCATTCTGAAATATTTCCTAGTGAACTAAGAAGGAAACTTGTTTTTCCTGCTTTTTTTTTTTTAATTTTCTTTCTTTGTTTCCTTTTTCTCTTTACCTTCTTTTCTCTGCTTAGTTTATTTATACATTTTCTTTCATTTTTCTCTCTTCCATTGCTTTTACTTCATTCCACCTTCTCTTGTTTGGTCTTCATTTTTTTCTGTTCTCTTCTCATCTTTCTGGTCTTTTATATTATTCTTTTTTCTAGTTTCATTTTTTTATTCTACCTCTTTTATTCTTTTACCCTTGTATTTTTAAATTATTTTTCAATCTTATTATTTATTTTTTTACCTGGTTCTTTTATGGTTCCTTTTCTATCTTCTTTTGTATTATTACTATTATCCATTCTTTTCTTCTATTTTTCCTTTTCTATGGTCTTAAAATTTCTTAAAGGAAACACAGACAACTACAAGGATATAGAATAAGTAGAACCGAGTATCAAAGAGGAAACTTAACACAAAACAAAACAAAATAAAACCCTAGAGTAGAAAAAGAAGCTAGCAATCTGAAAAAGCTCATCAAGATAAACAAATGCTTAGGCAGCAGCAGAAAATTAGCAAGCCATACTAAGAAACAGGAAGACATGGCCCAGTCTAATGAACAAACTAAAAAACGTGATGAGATGGAGACTGTGGAAGAAGTAATCAAGGATATCTAAATAAATATCATGTATCATCTTCAGTAATTGAAGGAAGAGATAAAAGATATTCAGAAGAAACTAGTTTCCCTATATATAACTCTTTTGTCCCTTCTATTGGAAATTATATTTACTACTAGAGCTGATAGATGTATGTCCAAGAGACTTAAATCTTTGGTCTGTCTGCATGCCAGTTGGGCCCTGAATCTCAACAGAGTTGCAACACCTACTCTCCTTTCATTGGACTCATCCGGGACAATGAACAAGAAGATGATGAAAGACAATGTCCATCCCAAGGAACAGATAGAGTCTGTAACTAAAAGCAAGATAGTACCATCCATCTACCCCATAGAACCTAAACCCCCTCTTAATTGGAAACAGAGTGAGCATCATCATCCCAGAATCCTCAGGATTGCGGAATGAGCACTAGACTAAAAGAGACTGCTACTCTACTGTAGATTTTTTATGATTCTAACAATGGAAGAACTTTTATCATTAATTTGGAGGCAGTGGCCAATGGAAGTTCTGGGGGGAGGGAGACAGAAAAATAGGTGTAATATGGGGCCATTTTTGGGCGTTGGAAATTGTCCTGAATGACATTGCAAAAACAAATACAGGCTGTTTTATATCTTTTCATAACTTACAAAATTGTGCAGGACACAGTATAAACTACAAGGCAAACTATAATCAGTGCTTAGTGGCAATACTTCAATATGTGTTTATCAATTATAGCAAATGTACCACACTAATGAAGGATGTTGTTAAGGATCTTGAAAGTGTGGGAAGGGTAATGAGCACGGCATATGGCAATTTGTATATTTTTAATGTAACATTTATGTAATCTGGGTATCTTTGAAAAATAAAAAAGCATATATAAAAGAAGACACAGGGGAACATACAGAAGAAATTGTAAACATACATAAAGAGATAACTGATCTGATGGTGATAAATGGAACAGTGCAAGAAATAAAATATATGCTAGAAGGATATAACATCAGATTTCAAAGGCAGAGGAAAAAATTAGTGACATCATAACAATGCACAAGACTTGGTAAATATCATTAAAATTTATAAAACTGTACAGTCTAAAATGTAAACCATATGAAAGCAATTGACCACATTTAGTAGCTCTGTTTCACTATTTGTATATCAGTTATAACAAAGGTACCATCCACATAAAAAATGTATTAATGTGTGTGGGGGGAAGGGGGAGGATGTTGGGTATATGAGAGTCTCCTGTATTCTGTGTGTGACTTTTCTGTGACACAAAACTTCTTTGAAAACAAAATGAAAAATAGTGAGACACTAGGGAATGAGTGGGTGAAGATGCCACGCTAAAGACAGTACACCAGGTATTTTGTGGTGATGAAAGAGAAAATGTTAAAAAAAAATTAATATTTTTCATTTTCTTAACATCCCAATCACATAATTTTATTTTGTTTTTAGTTTTTTAAAGTTTCATGTATTTTATTTCTTATATTTAAAATTAGCATTATGGTTTCATTTTCCTATTAATTGTATTTGGCCATTGTAATGAATTCATTTTTGAAGAAGCTTTGGATGACAGAAGGGTTACAACTGGGGCGGGGGAGGATTGTTGGTGTGTGGTGTCAGTGATGGGGAAACCATGGGAGGAAATTAACCTGAGCATACATATAAAGTATGTAAAAGTGTTCAAATGTTTACAGGACATTGTCACAGTGTGTGGAGAGTTCCCCAATAACTGAGAGAATATTGAATTCCCATCCTGGAGAGCTCTGCCATGTTCACTAAGGGAGCAGCATCAGTCCCCCAAGTGCAGGGGCAGGGACTGGTGAAGGAGGATAATCCACTGATGGGCACTTGATATTGATGACTAGCCTTATGAGCCTTTGCTCTTGCAATTGAAACTTAGCCTATTGTTATGGGATGCCTAATGGTTGCCTCTTGAGAGCTTCCTTGTTGCTCAAATGTGGCCTTTCTGTAAGCCAAACTCAGCATATGAATGCATTACCTTCCCCCCAATGTAGGACATGACTCCTGGGGATGAGCTTCCCTGGCACCAAGGTATTGCTATCAAGCACCAACTAGCAATGCAACTGGAAAAAGACCTCAAATAAAAGGGGGGAAAGGTCAAGACAAAGGAATTTATGTGGCTCAGAGAATTGAAAGTGAGTAAGGAGGTCTTCTCAGAGGTAACACTTATACACTTCTCAGCAGGATCCCATAGGCTTCCAAAGTGGATACTACCCCAAATAGTGGAGCTCCTGAAGGCTCTGGAGACACACAGGTCTTATGGTCAGGGAGGATAGCTCCAGAGTTTGGTGCCTTGCCAGTGGATCCTACTTTGGACTTTGAACTCCTGAGAGTGACAGAGTTGGACTCTATTATGTCTTCCCTATACATGATTTATCTGTCCCTTCTATTTAAACCTATACTTGGTGATGGAGTTCATAGGTGTACGTCCAGAAACTTGAGTGTTTGGGCTGTCCATGAGCCAGCTGGACCTAGAACTTTGGCAGAGTTGCAACATCTACTCTAAAGCTCATTGGACTCACCCAGGACAAATGGAGGGGAGATGATGATGGACAACAGCTGTTTCAGGGAATGGAGAGAGTCTGCAGCTGCAGGCACGATAGCCCCATCTATCTTGCCCATGGGATATAATCCCCCTCTCAATTAGAGGTGGAGTGGACATCACCATCCCAGAATCCTCAGAATTGAGGAAAGAGGTATGGACTGGAGTGGACTTACTGGTATTCTACTCTAGACATATTGTGATTCTAGCAATGGAAGAAATTAAAACATTATTCTGGTGCCAGTGGCCACCAGAGGACCTGGGGACAGGGAAAGGGATAAACAGTTGTCATGTGGGGGGCTTTTTTGAGGGGTCTTGGGAATCATCTCAAATGACACTGCAATGACAGATATAGGCCATTTTATATCATCATATAACATGCAGAACTGTGTGGGAGAGAGTTTAGACAAAAATATGAACTATGGTTCATGCTTAATGGCAAAGCTCCAGGATGTATTTATCAATTGCAATGAATGTGTCACACTAATGATTTGTTTATGTGGGAGGGTGTGGGAGGTATGGGGAGTGGGGCATATGGTAATCCCTATTTTTTTGGTAACATTTATGTAATCTAAGTATCTTTTAAAAAATAAAAAATATATTATTGAATAAAAAAAGAATATTTTTCCATGAAATAGAACAAATGTAAACCATATTATAAGATGTTAAAAATATGGTGATTTTTGGGAAAGTACAATTAATGTAACTTATGACTATAGTTTATAGTAATATTGTAACATTTTTGCATCAGTGGAAATGAAGGTACTATATCTGTGTTAAGGGTCAACAATAGAGAGCTGTAAGTGTGTATGGGACTTTTCTTTGTGGAGTAATGAAAATATCCTAAAATTGATTGAGGTGATGACAGTACAATTCTGTGATGATACTGACAGCCATTGAGTGTACTTTGGATGGATTGTACAAAAACATGGGACTATAACAGAGTGAATCCTGTTGTGGATAACGGCCTCTGGTTACCAGTACAAAGATGAAAATGTTCTTTTATGAAGTACAAGTATAAAAAACTATTACTTGTTATTAATTAAAGGGTGGTCTTATGGAAAAAAAATTCTCCTAATGTAAGCTATGGGCTTTAGTTAGTAGTAATATTTCAATATTCTTCATCAGTTTTAAAAAATGTTCCACAAAAATGCAGGGTGTGGATGCTGAGGTGGTATACAGGAATTCTGTATATTATGCAAGATTGTTTTGTAAACTCACATCCTCCCTAATTAAAAAAAAAATAAACACATTATAAAGATTTAATAAAAACAAGAATGCATCTAAAATTGCACAGATAGTAGAACAGATAGATTAAAAGATAGAAAATATCCAGATGGGACTTTGGAATTTGAATGACAACATGAAATACACAAACATACACATGATACATTATAGATATCCCAGTGGGAAAAGAGAAGAGAAGAAGGAGTGTTGGAGGAAATAATGCCTGGAAATTTCACAACTCTTTTGAAGGACACAAATGTACCTGCCCAGGAAGTGCAGCATACAATATAAATCTTAACAAGCCTACCCCAAAATATATACTTATCAAATTGTCCAATGCTTAAGGAAAAGGAGAATACTGAAAGCAGCAAAACAAAAGAGAAGCATACCATAAAAGGAAAGCTCAACAAGATTATGCACTGATTTCTCATCTGAAACCTTGGAGGCAAGAAGGCAGTGGTATGATATACTTAAGGTGCTAAAAGAAAAAAATCTGCCATCCTAGAATTCTGTACACAGGAAAGGTAACATTCAAAAATGAGAAAGAAGTCAAGGAAAAAAAAAAGAATGAGAAAGAGTTCAAAATATTCACAGATAAACAGAAATTAAGAGCAAGGGTCAACAAGAGTCCTACCCTTCTAGAAACAGAAAAGCGAGTTCTGCAAGTTGAAAGGGGGAAAAAAAATGAGAGACGTTTGGCGGAGATTTTAGAAAGGAAGATGATTAATAAGAGTAACTAAAAGATAAAAGAGAAATGAAAACAAAATATGACATATATAAACTTAAATTTTAAAAAGGTTAATGTAAGTACTGCCTTGACAATAATAATATTGAATGTTAATGGTTTAACCTCTTCAAACTAAATACACAGATTAGCAGAAATGATAAGGAAATATGATTCATCTCTATGCTCTCTGCAAGAAACTCACCTTAGTTCAAGGGACATAAGGAGTTTGCAAGTGACAGGTTGGAAAATGATATTATGTGCAAACAATAACCAAAAAAAAATTGAGAGTAGCTACTCTAATGTTGGGCAAAATAGACTTTAAATGCAAAACTTCTGTAAAAGACAAAGAAGGACACTATAATAATAAAAGGGGGAATCAAGTAAAAAGAAAGAACAATCATAAACATTTATTCACCTAACCAAGGATTTAATACATGAAACAAACAATGGAAACAATAAGGGCAGAGTAGATGTCTCTACAATGACAGTGATGAACTTTAATATACCATATCATCAATAGACAGAAATTTCTCCATAGGGTAATAAAGCAACAGAGACCTTGAAAAACATGTTAGATGTACTAGATCTAGTAGATATACACAGATCATTACATCCAAATACAGCAGAATATATGTTCTTCTTGGGCCTACATGGATCATTCTCCAGGATAGTCCACATGCAATGTCAAAGTACAAGTCTCAATGAATTTAGAAACATTGAAATTATACAAGTAATTTCTCTGACCACAATGGAATAATGAAGCTGTAAATTAAATGGAGACAGAGAACCAGAATAAGTGCAAAGATATGGATATTAAACAACTCACTGTTAAACAATCAGTGGGTTGAAGAGGAAATTGCTAAAATAATCAATAACTGCCTCAAAATGAATCAAAATGACAACACAATATACTAAACATTTTGGATCAGCTAAAGCAGTCCTGAGAGGGAAATTTATAGTCATATCTGCTTATTTGAAAAAAAAATAAAAAGATATACTTTTAAGGATCTAACTGCATGCCTGGAGCAACTAGAAAAATAACAATTTAATCCTAAAGCAAGAAGCAAGGAGGAAATAAAAAAGATTAGAGCAGAACTAAATAAAATTGAGAATAAAAAGAAAAACTAGAAAAATTAACAAAATCAAAAGCTGCTTCTTTGCGAAGATGAATAAAATTGATAAACCCTTAGGTAGACTAAGAAAGAAAAAGAGAGAGAAGATGCAAATTAAAAAATTGAAAATGAAAGAAAAAGAATATGTGCAATGATCCCACAGAAATTTAGAGAATCATATGTTTATGCTTTGAAAAATTTTATGCTAACATGGTGGTTAACTTAGATGAAATGAACAAATATCTAGAAACCCACAAGCAACCTACATTGATGAAAGAAGAAATAGAAAAAGATCTCAAAAGACCAATAACAAGTAGTGTGATTAAATTTGTCATCAAAAATCTCCCAACTGAAAAAAAACCCCATGAACAGATGGCTTCATGGGTGAATTCTGCCCATCATTCCAGAATAAACTATCACCATCTTGCTTAAATGTTGGCAGAAACTACAAAAGGAGGGAACATTGACTAATTCATTCTTTCATGCCAATATTATCCTAATACTGAATCTACAAAAAGATGCCACAAAGTAATAGAAACTACAGACCAA
The DNA here is from genome assembly GCA_029593785.1 of Cabassous unicinctus. NCBI lineage: Eukaryota > Metazoa > Chordata > Mammalia > Cingulata > Chlamyphoridae > Cabassous > Cabassous unicinctus. The sequence continues at coordinate 48,881 of JAQZBX010000855.1, forward strand.
TCTCAATAATGAACTTAGATGATAAAATCCTCTACAAAATATTTGCTAATCATATTCAACAACACATCAGACAAATTATACACTATGATCAAGTGTATTTTATCCCTGGTATGCAAGAATGGTTCAAAATAAAGAAATCAATCAATATTGTATATTAACCACACTAAAAGATTGAAAGAAAACAATAACATACTCATCTTTATTGATGCAGAAAAAGCATTTGACAAGATACAACAATGTTTCTTCTTTAAAAATAACTTCAAAATATAGAAATAGAGGGAAATATCTTCAATATGATAAAGGGCATATATGCAAAACACACAGCTAACATCATTCTCAATAGTAAAATGCTAAAAGCTTTCCTTCTAAGTTCTGGATCAAGGAAAAGATGCCCACTGTCAATGCTTTTATTTAGCAATGTGTTAGAAGTCCTTGTTCAAGCACATAGGCAAGAAAAATAAAAGACATCTAAATTGGAAAGAAAGAAGAAAAAATTTCACTATTTGCAGATGGCATGATCCTATTCATATAAAGACCCCAAAAAAGCTGCAACAAAACTTCTAGAGCTAATGAGTTCAGTAAATTGACAAGATCAACACCCAAAAGTCAGTATAATTTCTGAACACTAATTATGAGGAATGTGTCGAAGAAATCAAGAAAAAAATTGTTACAATAGAAACAAAAATAATGCGATACATAGGAATAATCTTAACTGAAGATGTAAAGGACTTGTACACAGAAAACTACACAACATTGTTAAAGGAAATCACAGAAGACCGAAATAAATTGAAGAATATTCCATGTTCTAGGATTGGAAGATTAAACATGATCAAGATGTCTGTCCTAACCAAATTGATTCACAGATTTAACACAATCCTAATAAAAAAAAACAAAACAGTATTCTTACTGAACTGGAAAGGCAAATTATGAAATTCATTTGGAAGGGCAAGGAGCCCCAAATGGTGAAAAACATTGAAAAAGAAAAACAAGTACAGTAGAATCATGCTACCTGACTTTAAAGCATACTATAAAGTCATAATGGTCAAAACTGCATAGTTTTGCCACAAGATAGACACGCTGAACAATGGAACCAAATTGACATTTCTGATATAGATATATACATATACAGTCAACTGAAAATTGACAAACTCACCAAGCCCACTCAATTGGGACAAAATGGCCTCTTCAAAAAATGGTGCTGGGATAACTAGATACTCATGTTCAAAAGAATAAGAGAGGATAACTATCTCACACCCTATACAAAAATTAACTGAAGATGGATCAAAGACCTAAATATAAGAGCAAAGACCAAAAAGCTCATAGAAGACAATGTAGGGAAGGATCTATGAGATATTGTAGTAGGAAATGGTTTCAGAACTTTTAAAACCAAAGTATGAGCAATGAAAGAGAAAGTAGATAAATTCCCTATCATCAAAATGAAAATATTTTGTGGTTCAAAAAGTGCATCAAGAAAGTGATATGTTAATCTACTCAATGGAAGAATATATTTGGGAATTACTTTTATGACAAGGGTCTAATATCCAGCATATATAAAGAAACCTTACATCTCAAAAAACTATATAAAAGGTGAATAACCCAATTTAAAAATTGGCCAGTGATTTGAAGAGACACTTTTCCAAAGAGGAAATACAAATGGGTAAAATGTACATGGAAAAATGCTTAACATGACTAGCTATTAAGAAATGCAAATAAAACTACAAGGAGATGTCACCTATGAGACAAAAAACTACAAGTTTTGGCAGGGATATGGAGGGAAAGGAATACTCATTCACTGCTGGTGGGAATGTAGAATGGTGCAGCCATTGTGAAGGAAGGATTCATGGTTCCTCAGGAAGCTAACTATAGAATTGCCATATGATCCAGCAATCACACTGTGGTGTATTTTCCTGCTAGAATTGAAAGTGGGGACATGGAAAGTTATATGTCCAAAAATGTTCATACCATCATTATTTGTTATTGCCAACAGTTAGAAGCAACCCAACATTCCATCAATAGATGAAAACATGAGCAGAATGTTCTATATCCAAACATTGGAATGTTAATCAGTTGTAAGAAGCTATGTATTATGCACACCCATGACAACCTGGATGAATCTTGAAGATCTAATTTTCATTGATGTAAGCCAGTCACTAAAGGACAAATGTTCTCTGACCTCATTGATATGAGCCAAATATATTAAGAAAATTCAGAGAGATAGACTCTGGAAGATAGGTTATCAGGAGACAGAAAGGAAGTAGGGTATGGTGAGCCAATGCTCAAGCTGGGCAGAAACTATTATAAAGTAGAAGGGGGTGGTTTGATAGTGGATTGGGTGATGGTATTGTAGGGATATGAAGGTGATCAGGCTGGGGTTTTGGGTTGGACCATCCATGGAACTGGAGGGAGGGCTGAAGAAAGGAAAAAGTGAACTCATGATTTGTATGCCTGTAGGTGAAATTACCATTGTGTAAATGCTCATTTGGCAAATATGGAAAGGGATGGTCACTGGTGCAGGGTGTCAGTGGTGGGGGGACATGTGGAAAGTGTTCACTTGGGGCATGCTTCTATGGAATATGAACCTGTTCATCTTGTCACAGCATGTTATCTCAGTTGGTGGAGACACAAAAAACAAACAAGAAAATTTTAAACTACCTTCCTGAGAGTGCTGATACAGTATCAATTAGATGGACAAGAATCTCTCAAGTACACAGGCAGTACCTAATAAAAGAAAGCAACCAGTATGTAAAGTCCTCAATATTAATTCACGTAACTATGAAACATTCTTGAAAAACTGAAACTTAGTGGTTACCAGAGTTTCCAAGAGGGGTGGGGAGGGGAAAATAGGTGAAACAGGGCATTTTTAAGACATTGAAAATGTTCTGCAAAGTTTTGCAATGACAGGCACAGGCCATTAAACATTTTGTCTAACAAACAAAATTGTACGCTGTGAAGTGTAACCAAAATGCAAACTTTTGCCTATGGTTAGTAGCAATGCTTCAATATTTGTTCATCAATTATAACAAATGTACCATACCATGTAAGATGTTATTAGTAGGGAGAAATGTTATTACAGGGAGAATTGGTGGGGGTGGCTCATATGTGTAATCTCTATATTTTCAATGTGTATTTTCTGTAACCTAAAGTTTCCTTGAAAATAAAGTTAAAAAAATAAGAAGACACTGGGGGAACTTACAGAAGAAGTAATATGCATACATAAAAGATAACAGATCATAAAGTGATGAAAGGCACAACACAAGTAATTTTTTTGGCTTTGTTTTTGGAGTGGTGTGGCATTTTGATATTATTTATGAATTCCAAAAGAGATATAAATTATGCTTTTATATTGGTTTGTTCCTCTTTTATGATATACTTTGATTGAGTTAAATTCAATGGTTTAAAATTTATTATTTAAATCAATTCAGGGTCTTTGATTTGATCACATCAGTAGGGAATGGCTCATGGTTGATTTCTCAAACCCTTGGGCTATATAAACAGAAACTGAATCAAGAAGACACACAGGAGAAGGTACAGAAGAAGAACAGAGAGAGAACTTTTCACTTCTCATCCTGGAGCCCCGGGGGAGAGACGAGTTAATCACCTGATAGTTTACAGCTGACTTGTGAAGAGAACTGAGCAACTGAGAAGCCCTGAGAGACAAGCCCTATGCCAGCCTACAGCTGAGATTGGAAGAAGCTGCACACACAGAGTCTTAAGAGGATAAGGAAGGAGAGATCAGGAGAGATCTCTCCCTGCCAACATATTTCAACACATGGCAACAGAGTTTAGTGAGGAAGCAACCTTGAGTTGGAATCTTTTTCTTGTAACTGTAAGTTTCTATGACAAATAAATACCTTTTATAAAAGCCAAAAGATTTCTGGTACTTTGCATCAGTACCACTTGGCTGACTAATACAGAATTAGGTATCAGGAGTGGGATATATTCTGACACAGATACCAAAAATACTGGAATGGTTATATAAATGGATAAGGGATTTTTCTTTTTTTTGGAGAAATTGTCAGATGCTTGATGGAAAAGGCTTAGACTGCTTTGAAGAGATTGCTGGTAGGAATATAGAGCCTAAAGATTTTTTCTGATAAAGCCTTTGAAGGAAATGATGAAACTATTATTGCAAACTAGAGGAAAGGTGATCTATGTTTTAAAGTTGCAGAGAACTTAGCAAGATTGACTCCTGATATTATATGGAAGGCAGAATTTGAAAATTACAACATGGACATTTAGCCAAGGGGATTTCCAAACTAAAGTGGAAAATGCAGCCTGGATTCCCCTTGCATATTATAGCAAAATATTAGATAAAAGAGATGAGCTGATAACAGAATTGTTGAGTACAAAGCAAACAGAAACTGATTCCAGAAATTCCATGCCTCTGGAAATCAAGCCCCCAGATTATAGTGCCCCATTTGAGGAATTAACAAAACTTTGAACTTGTAAATCAGGATTGTAAATGCAGTTATCCAGGAAAGACTTTTGGAAAGTCTACTCTCTTTTGGCTTGGACCCCTGATTCTTGCATGTTAAACCAACAAGCTTTTTGAAAGAACTGTATGAACAAAACCACTGTCAGCCTGGACTAAAAGGGACATGGAGAGGAAAGATGGAACGGAAAAGAACTTTAAAAGGAAAACCATGGAAGCTGCAGTCTGGAATTAGGACATCTCCTTGGGCCAAGATTGAAATCCCTTCCATGTGTACAGAGAGGGTGAGTGTGCCCCAGCATTTAAAGAGGGTGGATGTTCCAGCCTGCTCTTCAGGGAGAGTTTTGCTGCCCCAGGCTACAGAGAGGATTGAGCACATCACAAGGTTTGGGGAGAGTGAGGTCAACATCCCAATGCTTTGAAAATGTTGACTTGTTCCCCATAGGTTGGGGAAAGTGAGGTCAACACCCCCTAGTTCTGAAAGGGTTGGGCCTGTGCCCCATAGATTTCAGGCCAGGTCACCACCTCACTGTTCTGAGAATATTGGGCCTGTATGCCAGATATTAGGGAGAATGTTGCTACTACCTCAATGTGCTAAAGGGTTTGAGACTGTACCCCAGAGATTATGGAAATTTCAACTATCACCTCAATGTTCTCAGAAGGTGAAGTCTGGAGCTCAGTTTTCACTGAGATGCTTGATGAGAGTGGAACCAAGAAAATGGCCACTGGACAAGCCTGTGGAAAGGGTGGACCCCCATGAGGCTTTAGGGAAAAGAAACCATCATCTTAAGAATGACTGTCAGACTTTGAAATCTAATGGCCCTGCAGGTTTTGGAATTATTGGGTACCAGTAACTTCTGTTTCCTTCCCAAATTCTTCTTATGATAATACAAATGTTTGTTCTATGTCTGTCCTTTTGCATATTGGAAGCAGATAAATTGTTTTGTGGGTTTCACAGGTCTACAGCCAGAGATGGCTTTGCCCCAAGAAAAACTGTATTTCTGCAAATAAGAGTGATGTGATTTTGTACTTAGCATTGTTAACTGATAAGATTTAAAGTTTTTTGAATATTGTAATGTCTTTTTGGAATTCTGATGGTGGAGTGTGGCAGTTTGATATTATTTATGAATTCCAAGAAGTGATTTAATTTATGTTTGTAAACTGGTCTGTTCTGGGTACGATACCCTTTAATTTAAATTCAAATGTTTTAAGTTTACTTAATTGAATCAATTCAGGGCCTTTGATTTGACCACATTGATAAGGCATGGCTCAGGTTTGTATCCCCACAACCTTGGGCTATATCAAGGGGCACTCAATCAAGAAAATTCTAATGAGAAGATACAAAAGAACAAGAATGAGAAATATGTCAGTTTTGATCCTGGAGCCCCAGCGGAGAGATGAGGCATTCACCTAATACTTATAGCTGACCTTGTGAAGAGGATAGAGCAGCTGAGAAGCCCTGAAAGACAAGTCCGAAGCCAGCCTACATCTGAGATCAGAAGAAGCTGGGTCCACAGAGACTTAAGAGGAAGAAAAAAGGAGAGGCCAGGAAAGATTGCCTGGCATCTTGCTTCTACATGTGGCAACAGAGTTTGGTGAGGAATTAAACTTGAGTTGGACCCTTTAGGGTCTTGTAACTGTAAACTTCTATGCTAAATAAATACCCTTTATAAAAGACAATGGATATCTGGTACTTTGCATCAGCACCCCTTTGGCTGACTAATACAGGAGGTTTTGGATTACAGAAAAGTCACAACTATGGCAGTGGAAGAGGATCACTGGTGTAGGGTGTGAATGGTGGGGGAATTTGTGGGTAGGGGTGTACCAGAGGCATGCCTCTATGGAATCTGAATGTGTTCATGTGGTCATGGGGTGTCTCTGTGTGGGTGTAGAACCACAAAATAAACAAAAAATATTAAATTTCCATATTGTGGAGTCCTGCTACATTCTCTAATAGGGTGGCAAAAATCTCTAAAGTACATTGTCAGGGCCTAGCAAAGGAGGAGAGACCAGTATGCCAGGCCTTTGATAATAATGCTTGCATTTATGAAACTTACCCTTGTAAAATTGAAACTTAGCCTAGTATTACATACATTAATATATATTTATATAGCTTAAGAGTTACCTCCTGAAAACCTTCTTATTACTCAAATGTAGCATCTCTCGAAACCATACACAGGATATAAGCTCATACCCTTTCCCCTGGCATGTGACATGACTCCTGGGGATGGGATTTCCTTACACTGAGGGATTATTCCTAAGCACTAATGAATAATGCTTTTGGAAAAAAATCCTTACCCAAAAGGGGGAAATATTAAATACAAAAGAGTTTTAATGGTTAAGAGACTCCAAAATGTAAGGAGGATGTTCCAGAGGTTATGCTTATGCATGTCTCAGGAGAATCTCATTAACTGCCACAGTAAACAATGAGTTAAGCAGGGGTGCTCCTGAGGGCTCTAAAGTCATCTGGACACTATAGGCAGGACAGACAATCCCAGGAAATCAGCACTCCATCGGTGGGCATTACTTTGGTATATATGATAAACTATTTCCCCAATTTAACAGAGTTAGACTCATTTATATTTTCACTAGAAATGGTACTTTGGCCCCTTTTGTTTGAGCCTATAATTAACCATATACCCATTAAATATAAGTCCTAGTGACTTAAATCTTTGGTCTATTCATATGCCATATGAGCCCTGAATCTCAGCAGAGAGACAGCCATCACCTACTCTCAAGTTCATTGGACTCACACAGGACAAATTACAAAAGGATGATGAAGAACAATGTCTATCCCAAAAAACAGGATAACCACAAATGCAAGCAAGATGGTTCAATCCATTTGCCCCATGGGATCCAAGACCCTTGCAAGCAGAAGCAGCATGGGCATCAACATCCCCAAATCCTCAAAATATAAGAATGGACAAATATAAGGGGAAATGCAGCTATGGGCCAAAATAGACATTATTATTTTAGTAATGGAAGTACTTGTAATATTAATATAAAGACATTGATCAACAGTGATTCTGAGGGAAGAGGGAAGAATAGGTGCAACATGGGGTATTTTGGAGAAATTGGACTTGCTTTATATGATATTGCAGTGATGAATACAGGGGATTATACATTTTGTGAAGACCTAAAAAGTTGTGCCATGCAAAATGTAAACCATAATGTAAACTATAGACTTTGGTTAATAGCAATGATTCAATATGTGTTTACCAGTTGTAACAAATGTTCCACACTAATGAAAGATGTTATTAATAGGGGAAAGTATGAGAGGGGCACGGGTGGGATAGATGCAAATCCTATATGCATAATAGGTACTGGGGATTGAACCCAGGAACTTGTACATGGAAGGCAGGTACTTAACCACTGAGCTACATCCACTCCCTCCTATATTTTTGATGTAACTTTTCTGTAATCTAAAATTTCTTTAAAAGTAAAGAAAAACAGTTTTCTGTGGCAAACATCAGTTTTCAGGATAGAAACTGCATTCTCAATTGCTAATTAACATCTTTTAGGAACTGACAATATCTGGATAGGGTAATATATATGATTATAGGTTAACGTAGAGCTGTAAGTACTTCAGTCTACATAAGATAATGAGTAAGGAGATTAAGCTGGTTTTAAATTGTTTAACTAACATGAAATATGCACAGAGACTAAGCTAAACAAAGGGGCCATTAAGGGGCTCTTAACAATTGACAAAATCTTGAAGGGACACATGGCTAAGATAAATTATTCAAGCAGGCCCAGTCAAAAGTCAACCTGTGACTGTACAGTTACAAGGCAATGATTATTTAGATTATGTAGTTATAAAGCATATTATTAGCAACAAAGAAATGAGTTTCAGATATTTGTCACTAGCTACTTTAAAAGGTTAACATACATCAAGACTGTGATTACAGTTCATTGAGTGTTTCAGTGAGTGAGTCATTCTACATTATACTAAAAGTAATGAAACATCTATATAAAAATTCAGTGACCAGAGTTATTTGTTAATTCCAAATACTCACCATCAAGGACAAAGGTCATTATAATTTTAGGGAGCCATCCCTCTGTATAATATCATAAAAGTGAGAAAGAAACGATTCCAGATATTCGAGTACTCACCAAATGTGAGAAATGCCTATGAACTAGAAAGGCAATCAAAGGCCTCCAGGCACCAGTCCAATCCAAAAGAACAAAGTTGAACATGAATCCAGAAAAACAAATTCCAAAATACCATTGACCAGAAGACACCCAAACAAAGGCCAGAACTTCAATCAAAGGAAGCAGGGTTTCGAACAATTTGAGTCAGCAATAGGATCCTGGGGCCATTGTAGAAATGAGAGAGTGTGAGGGCCTCTAGTCTGTATAGTGCTGCAGTCCAGTGGTGGCTTTAGCCTCAGGTCAGTGGTGACTTCAGATCCCACTTCTGAACACCAGAAATGTTGATCAAGTAACCCATACTGAGCACTAAAGCAACAAAAGCATGGATTTCAGGTCTTAGAATTACAATTCATGAAGCACAGATTCAGGTTGTAACCTAAACTGTGTACCAAGTTAGGGCTCTCAGGAAAGGGTTTATTAAGGCAAAAAGATGGAGAACTAAAAAAGAAGTTGGTTAGGAAAAGAATCTGAGAAATAGGTTTTGATTTTTCAGAAAGATAGTGGTTTTGCTAGCTACTTAGCTTTTGCTTATTATAGCCAGTTTCAGACTTTCAGGATTGTTGTAAGGGACTTCCTTTATACACAGATCTCTGACTCCATTTTAAATCTCATTGCCCAAGTTACTCCATTTTAATTAATTTTTTGTAAATCTTTTCTCCCATTGCATAGGTTGCCTTTTTGCTTTCATCATAAAGTCTTTTGATGTAAAAAAGTTTTTAGTTTTGATGAGGTATGATTTACCTGTTTTTTCCTTTTGTTGCTTGTGTTTTGGGTGTAAAGTCAAAGAACCATTTTTTAATACAGGAACCTGAAGGTGCTTCTCTAAATTTTCTTCTAATAGTTTTAAAGTCCGGGTTTTTATCCTTAGGTATTTTTGCCGATTTTGAATTAATTTTTCTAACTGGTGAGAGATAAGGGTCCTTTTTCATTCTATTGCATATGGATATCCCGTTCTCCCTGCACCGTTATTCTTTCCCAATTGATTGGACTTGGAAGCTTTGTCATAAATCAATTGTCCATAGTTATGAGGGTCTATTTCTGAACTCTAAATTCTATTCTATTTGCCTATTAATCTGCTGTTTTGACCACTCTAGCTTAGTTTTAAAGTCAGGAAGTATGAGTCCTCCAAATTCATTCTTTTTCCAAATGGTTTTGGCTCTTCAGGGCCTCTTACTCTTCCAAATAAATTTACTGATTGGCTTTTCTATTTCAGCAAAGTAAGCTATTGTAATTTTGTTTGGGATTACATTGAATCTGTAAATCATTTTTAGTAGAATAGCTATCTTGACAATATTTAGTCTTCCAATCCATAAGTGGAAGTTGCTTCCATTTATGTAGATATTCTATGATTTCTTTCAGTAATATTGTAGTTTTTCAAGCATAAATGCTTTACATCCTTCATTTTATTTATTCCTAGATATTTTATTCTTTTAGGTGCTATTGCAAATGGATTTTTTAAAATTTCATCCTCAGATAGCTCAATACACGTGTATAGAAACACAACTGCTTTTACATGTTGATCCTGTATCACACTACTTTGTTGAATTTGTTTATTAGCTTAAGTAGCTTTGTTGTGGGATTTTGGGGACTTTTTCTATATAAATAAGATCATATCGTCTACAATTAGTTTTACTTCTCCCTATGAAATGTGTGTGCTTTTTTCTTTTTATTGCCTAATTGCTCTGCCTAAAACTTCTAGTACAATGTTGAATAACAGTGGTGACAGTGGGCTTCCTTCTCTTATTCCAGATCTTAGAAGGAAAGTTGTCAGTCTTTCACCATTGAATATGATGTTAGCTGTGAGTTCTTCATATGTGCCCTTTATCATGTTTAGGAAGTTTCATTCTATTCTTATTTTTCTAGGTGATTTTATCAAGAAAGAATGCTGGATTTGGTCAAATGCCTTTTCAGCATCATCTGAGTTTTTCCCATTGTTTTGTTAATGTGTTGTATTACATTAATTGATTTTCTTTTGTTGACACACCCTTGCATACCTGTGATAAAATCCACTTGATCTTGGTGTATAGTTCTTTCATTGCATAATTTTTTATGGGCTGTTGAATTCAATTTATAATAATTTATTAGATGATTTCTACATTTATATTCCTAAGATAAATTAGTCTAAATTATTTTTTTCCTTTAGTAACTTTATCCTGCTTTGGTATAGGGTGATATTGGCCTTATAGAGTGAGTTAGTGTTCACTCCTGTTCAACTTTTTGGAAGAGTTTGAGCAGGATTTATATTAATTTCTAAAGTGATTGATTCTTAGAATAATTGTTTGAATTCAGCTGTGATACCATCTGGTTCTGGATTTTTCTTTTTTGGAAGGATTTGGATGTCTTATTTAATCTCTTTTTTATTTCAAAATATAATTTTTAATCAATGTCACATGTTACTCAACTAATCCAAGATAATAACAACCATAACAATAAATCTGCTTAATCAGCAGTTACACTCCTCTCCCTTACTTTTGTTCACTCCTTAATCTTAAGGGATTTGTGATGATATCCACTCTGACTGCTTCAGACGGAGAAGGGCCATAGATATTATGGTGTACGGGAATGGAACTGTTTGCTTGCAGTTGAAGATACTAATTGTTTTGGGGCTGGGTCTTGTTCATCATTTTGTTAGTTGTCCAGGTCAGGCATGAAGAACTGGAGCTTAGGACTTGGCCACATATATGTTGGGTTTCAGGGCTCAACTGGCATAGGAACAATATGAAGGCTTTAAATCTCTGAGAAATATACTTCACAGGTAACTAGAAAATTATAGGTTAAAATAAAAGAAATAGGAGAATCATGATTTGAGGGTTTATAAATAAGTATTTTATGTGGCCATGTGCCTTGCCTATGTTATCTGGACATCCTTAAATTCCTTAGGACCACTTTTGTTTGAGGGTTTGTTTATTGTTGCAGTTTATGAAATCTGGCTGACACCTGTATAAGTTTAAGCTCTGGAGTAAACTTGTTTTGATATCTATTAGTAGTACAAACTCTATTTTATTTAATATGTCCCCCTTTAAATAAAAAGCTTTCTCCAAAATCATTGCTGATTAACATTTGGTAATAATCCCTTTTTGCCACAGAGGTTAATCCCCTGGGAGTCATACATAATATATTTGCAGAGTTTGGCTTCATTGAATAAAAAGGAGGTTTTCAGGAGGTAACTATTAGGCATTGACTATAATTAGGCTTATAATTAATTATAATTAGGCTTTTTTATTATTACAAGAATAAGGCTCATTAATGCAAAAATTAAAGTTCATGGCATGGTTCATTAGCTTGTTTTCTTTTATTAAACAAGGCTTCTATATTCCAGAGCTTTTAACTATCTTATTTGAGAAAGTAGCAGGACTTCCCCAGGAAGGAAGTTTAATATTTTGTTAGCTAATGTGAGACCTTCTGTTTAAATTATTTTTTATATATTTTCATCACATTTCGTGGTTTTACTCATGAAGCCTCCACATTTTCTTGTGATAAACCTTTACTTTTCATTTCAGAAGTACCACAATTACTCTTTTAAGATATTTGTTTGATAATCCAAATTAACCAGAAACAGAGATGGTCAACAACTAAGGTTGTTACTCATCCTTCATTGACCAGAAACTGTACTGAATGATCTAAGACATAATACTGAAGAATGTCATCAGATAGAAATTTGAGTGGGAGAAATGTCATTCATGAAACTTGAAACTCCTGCTTGCTTCATAAGATTCATGAAGTAGACTCTGTTAATGATAAAAGGAAGCCAGGTTAAAAATAAACTTGAAACTCTCAAAGATCATTGAAATCACAAGAATTGCTATCAGATGCAGGTTCCAAATAGTTCCTAACTATTTCCACGCTCCACTGATGTAGTCCTCATGGTGGAGCCCTCACGTGAAGCAACACCCACCTGAGAGAGCAAGTTAGCCTCCAAAAAACCTAGTGAAATTAGTCATAAAGAGAGTCTACAGTGATGCAAACAACAAAAAGGAGAGGATAAATCAAGAAATTTGTACAAATCAGACATTTATAAAATAGACAAAAGGAGCCTTCATAATTAAATGTTATTTTCTTTGAAATAAAATGTTCAGCTGATGATGATGTGATACAGAGAATATTATCTAGAAAAAGCTCAGAAAACATTAAATAACTTGCAGTGCATGGCCTAAAGTGATGTTTGTTTTTAAAGCAGGTATGAGACATTGACTTTAGAAAGTAAAATTGCTTATATCTATAGCAATAGACCCTGATATAAATTAGGGCAGTGAAATACTGAAAAGTAACTACAGCTTTTTTCAGTAGAAATCCAAGAAAAAACTTTTGAATTATATGTAGAATAGCATAAATTTTAATATAATGAAATTTTAAGTGCAATATTTATTGTTCATTTTAAAATAAATAACATATTTCTGTACTTATTTTGGTTTTTGCATTATTTTTATACTGGAAAGTTCCAAACAATATTAAACTTATACTCTTTTTATAAATAGATTGTTCTTTACTCCTTTTTCTTGATTTTTCAAGGTTTATGTATGTTGTAGAAATTATCATTTTTATGCCCAAATAATATACCTTAAAAACAATATTCTTAGTGAAATAAGTGAGGCACAGAAGAAATATTGTATGATTCCACTTGTATGGATTATGTAAAATAAGCAAATTCATAGAAAAATAAATTAGACGTTTAACGAACCAGGGGATGGAGAAGTGGTGAACTATGTATTTCTTAATGGGTATAAAGTTTCTGTTGTGGTGGACGAAAAAATATTGGTAATGGATGGTGGTGATGAGAGTATAACATTACAAAAGTAATTAATGCAAATGATTTGTAAAATTAAAATGGTTAAAAAGGCAAAATTTATGTTCACAATAAAAAATTCAATATAAAAATATTAAATTTTTTATCTATTTTGATAAGAGGAATATTTACTTTCATGTATTTAGGACACATTAATCAAATCACTCTGCAGTATTTTTTAAGTAATTGACCACTCAGTGATTTTCAAATCTATGTTAAACAAATTGCAGATTGTAATACTACTACTACACATGATTCTTCTGATTTTAACTATTAATTCTTATTGATTCATTCACTTTAAAATCCATATAAAGCTTAGAATCAATATTAAGATCAAATCAAATATCACTATAAATTTAATAACATTTTTATAAAGCTACTTATAATTTAAAAGTAATTATACAATATATTTTTTTTAATTTAGTTTTACCATGAGTTAGCATGACACTATGTCCAAATATCAATTTATGGAATTTTGAATGCTTTTTTAAACTAATACTACTAATTCTTTTTTAATTAATTCATTTTCAATGTGAATATCTGAGAAATATCTGCCTTTATGCCATAGACAAAGGATTTAATGCACAAATTATTTTCTAGGTCTTGCTTTCATTCACTAAAAGAGACCTATTTATTTGTTATGAATTTTTAGTGTAGTCTACTTAGAAAAGATTTAGATAATCTTAACTAAGAAAGCCATAATTGCTATAGAAATATTGTCAATACTCACCTAAAGGTAAGCTCTAAATAACCAAAGAAGTATTTTTTAATCAGAGATAAGAAAGATTTACCCTATGCTTTATAATGAGTTATAGTGATGTTTACATTAAGGCCTTTGATCCATTTTGAGTTAATTTTTGTATATGGTGTGAGGTAGATATCCAACTTTATTGCTTGGCGTGTGGATATCCAGTTGTCCCATCACCATTTGTTAAAAACATTATTTTTTTATTTTTTATGTTTATTTTTACAAACACTTCCCCTTTCTCCTATTCCACCTTCTATGGTGACCTCTAATCTGCTTTCTATCTCTTTGAATCGCTATTACTAGTCATCTCTTAGAAAAGATATCATCATAGAATTTTGGACCTTAGGTATATTGCTGCTTTCATTGAGCATAACATTTCAAGGTTCTCACATTTTGCAGCCTGTCTCATAACTCATTTTTTTTTTTACAGCTGAATAATAGTCCATTGGGTGCATGTGTCATATTTTTTCATGAATTAATTGGTTGATGGTCATTTATATTGTTTCGTGATTTTCAGGATTCTGAGTAATGCTTCTATAAACATTAGTGTCTATATCTGTAATTTTGTTTTCATCTCTTTATTTGTATACCTAGAAATGGGGTTGATAGCCCCCCACTTCTTTTATGGGCATTTGTATAATTCATTAGAAATATGTCTATTTAATCCTACTAATTATTGTAACAAATAATTTTTCTGTTCAAATGTAATTTACTTCTGCTTTTTGATTGCCATTTTTGCTTCAAATATGAAAATGTAAATTGTCAGAAGGAAATAATACTATGACCTTCACCTTTAGCGCACAGGCAAGGTTAGTAATGTCCATCCCATATCTTTGCATGCCACTATTCAGTGTCTTAAATGAATATTTGTGACTATGATATAACCAAAGGCAAAACCACAATCACTAACAACTGACATTTGAAAATTTATTCTTTTAGTTATACATAAGATGCTATTACATGAAAATCCTATTTTTCATGTAAACTTGCAGAGACAACTTTGAATAGCCATCTATCAGTGGCACCTACAGTGTCTTTTCCTTGGTCTCCACTGCCTGTGTCTAGCTTTATCTCCTGGCCTGTCATTAACACCATATAACTACCAATGTGATTTCAGCTGTGGCTTTTTGAGTTTTACTCAGAGGGATCTCTTGTCCTCACTGGTTAATACATGAAGTGATACAATTAATTTTTAAGTAGAAAGGAGGAAATTATGAGAGAGCAGTGAGTCAAAACTGAAAGGACAAATTAAATAGATCTCAGAGATCCAAGAATGAATGACTGTGCCCTATCAACAATGCTCTACACTAATCAAAGTGTTTTGTTGATGTTTTAAAGCCCAGATAAGTTTTGCCTGATTTTGAGTATTACATAAATTAAAGCATTAGGCTTTAATGATTTTGTCTTTGGCTTTTCTTCATTCCATTAGTATATAAGCAACACATCTATATGTGTAGACTTTTTTTTTTTCATTTTCTTTGCTGTATATTTTTCCATTTTAGCAATATACCATAAATTATTCATTATATTATTGAATGAAAATTCCATTATTTCGTGTTTCATTCATTATTTAAAATGTTACCATGATATTGTTGTATATGGATATGATAATTTAGGTTTCAATTTATATTTCCTTTATGAATAATGATGCTGAACTGTAATTTTGAGATGATGGGATAGGACAAAACTCAGCAGAATCCATTTTCTCATCCACATAAAGGATCACACTGTTTCATGCAATGAAATGTTTGGGGAGCTTAGGTCCTCCTGGGAATACCATTTAGAATACAAAATATTATTTTGCTAGCTTCACCATTGTTCTCCTAGAGATGGGGTTTTTAACTTGTCAAGCCATATCTCAAACATTACCTCATAACAATCTGTTTATTTTCCTTCCTCTTTAATGTTGGAGTTTTCATTCATAACCAGAAGCAGCTTGTTGATATTATTGAAATGTCTCAACACCATGATGCTCTTTCACAGGCACTAGATTTTTCTTTTAACAAAAGAGAATGTCGAAAAATAATAGAAATATTTGCCAAAATTACATGCCAGTTAAAACAAAATTGAAAAAAATCTCACCAGTTGATATAAGCGCTTTGTTACATAGTTGAGAGCTATTCCATGAGAAGGGCATACACACAGAATTTCCAATAAGTTTTTCAAGTGGCAATTGAATATGTGAAATAACTTCAAATTCACTAGTGATGAAAAATTACAAGCATACAAAAACAGACACCAATTTGAGCATCAAATAATTTCAAAATTTAAGAGCCATTCTACAGGCAGCTATGAATGGAAAAGGCTTCCTACCAAATACATATGTAGTTTAGAATAGTGCAATATTATAGGAAGTCAATTTATACTTGTTACCAAGAGATTAAAAATGTTTATATGGATTAAAGTAGGGATTTTCATAGAAATTAAGTATCTTAATTTATTAGGATATAGACAATTATTTGAGAAGAGTTAATTATTTAAACATTTATAATCACTAAAATAGTAGCCATCATTTCAAATAATAAGATGTATATCAATTTTTGTACATTGTCAAATAGCATTGAAATGTGAAAAAATATATTACCTAAGAAATTTTACTGATTTAATATCTTAACTTGTCTTGCCCTGGAGTGCAATCTAAGAAGGGTCTTTACACAGTTAATGGATGTGTTGAAGTTATTCCTGGGAACAGGAGTGGGAACTGAGAAGAGTGAAACAGCGCAATAAGTCAGGAGGGAATGACAATCCAAGGATGAGTTATTGATCTGGTTAGTGCTGTGGGGAGCTATAGAAAGCAAAAATAGGTAAATAAATAAATAAATAATAAAATGAATAAAAATGAAATTATTTTTAATTTTATGAAATGCAACAATATTTAGAAGGAAATTAGAAGGAAATTTAAATTAAGAATAGATAAAATCAAGGTTGGAAGAGTAAATTCAAAATAAGAAGTTTGCATTTAAAAGAATCACATTTAAATTTAGAACAAGATGGAAGTAGATTTAATTTGTTAACAATTTTGTTGAAATTTATAAATAAATTTATGTAAAGCTGAAAATACGTAAATATTTGTTAATCATATTCAACTAAACACATGTGCTTGAGCACATAGGCAAGAAAATATATAAAAGGCACTCAAATTGGAAAGAAAGAAGTAAAAGTTTCACTATGTGCAGATGACATGATCCTATACATAGAAAGCCTTAAGTAATGTACAACAAAGCTTCTAGAGGTGATAAATGAGTTCAGTAAAGTGGCAGGATATAAGATCAACACACAAAAATCAGTAGCATTTCTATACACCAATAATGAGCAATGTGAAGAAGAAATCAAGAAAAAAAACCATTTACAAGAGCAACTAAAAGAATCAAATACGTAGGAATAAACTTAACTAAAGATGTAAAGGACTTGTATCAGAAAACTACATAACATTGGTAAAAAAAAATCAAAGAAGACCTACATAAATGGAAGAATATTACTAGATCATCAATTGGAAAACTAAATATCATTAAGATTCCTGTCCTACCCAAATTGATTTACAGATTTAACACATTCACATTAAAAATTACAATACAGTTTTTACTGAAACAGAATAGCTAATTATGAAATTTATTTGGAAGTGCAAGGTTCCCTGAATAGCCAAAGACATATTGAAAAAGAAAAATGAAATTGGAGGAATCACACTACCTGTCTTTAAAATATACTACAGGGAAGCAGATGTGGTTCAAGCAGTTGGCCTCCTGCCTACCACATGGGAGGTACCAGGTTTGGTTCCTGGTGCCTCCTCAAGATGCAGAGCAAGACAGTGAGCTGATGCAATTGTCTGGTTCAGCAAGATGACACAAGATAATGCAATGCAGAGAAACATCAAGGAAACATAATGAGAGACACAATAAGCAGGGAGCAGAGGTGTCTCAAGTAATTGGGTGACTCCTTCCAAAATGGGATGTCCTGGGTTCGGTTCCTGAAGCCTCCTAAAAAAGAAGATGAGCACACAATGAATGGACACAGAAAGCAGAGAGCACAAACAATGAAGGGGGTAGAAATAAATAAACCAAAACCCAAAAATACTATAGAACTACAGTCATTAAAACTGCACAGTATTGGTACAAGGATTATAAGCATAATGACCAATGGAACAGAATTGAGAGATCTGATATAGATCCTGACATATATTGTCAACTGATAATGAACAAGGCCACCAAGTCAATTCAACTGGGAAAGAATGGCCTTTTCAACAAGTGGGGCTTGGAGAACTGGATATTTATATCCAAAGAATGAGAGAGGATCACCATCTAATGCCCTATACCAAAATTAGCTCAAGAGGGATGAAAGATCTAAATATAAGAGCCAAGAGCATAAAAGCCCTAGAAGATAATGTAGGAAAGCATCTATAAGATCTTCTAGTAGGAAATGGTTTCACAAATTTTACACCAAACCACAAGCAATGAAAGAAAAAATAGGTACATGGGACCTCCTTAAAATTAAAACCTTTGAAGTAAAACAATCGTTTAAGGACAAATAGTACATGAATTAACTGATATGACTTAAGCAAACTGAGCAGACTCACAGAGCTAGAATCTGGAAGTTAGGTTTACTGGAGAGAGAAAGGGAGTGGAGTGTGGTAAGCCAAAGCCCATATGGGCAAAATCTATGATAATGTGGAAGGATGTGGTTGTGCAGTGGATGGGGTTGAGAGTGTTATAGTGAAGTGATTGGGTTCAGTTGTGCTGGTCATTAGGGGGAGTAAGAGTGGGGGTTGTGTTGAACTATTCATGGAACTGGGGTAGGGTTAGAGGAAGGAACAGGTAAAGATTTGCAGGTCTGTGGTTAAAACTACAATGTTAAGAATGTTCTTTTGTCAAATATATCAGAAGAGTGGTACTTGTGTAAGGCATCCATTGTTGGGATATAGATGGGATAGGGAACACCTGGGACATGTTTCTATGGAATATGTAATTTTTCATCTTTTCATAGTCTATCTCAGTAGGGGAAGAAGCACAAAATAAACAAGAAAATATTAAACTCCCATCCTGGGAAGTCCTGCCATGTTCTCAATTAGAGGGACAAGAATTCCTCAAGAAAATAGTCAGTGCCTAATAAAAGAAAACAGACATGTATGTCAAGCCCTCAATAGTATTGCAAGTAACAAGAATCTTGTTCTTCAAAAATTGAAACTTAGTGGTTACCACAGGTTCTGAGGGGAGAGGGAGGAAAGAATAGAATAGATGGAACATAGGGCATTTTAGGGCATTAGAATTGTTCTGCATAATCTTTCAATAATGCACACAGGCTATTTTAACTTTCATCAAATCTATAAATGTGAAAGTTCAAAATGTAAACCATAATGTAAACCACTGACCATGGCTAGTTGCAATTCTTCAATATTTGTGCATCAATTGTAACAAGTGTACCATCCACCTGTAAAATGTTATTAATAGGGGAGTGTGGTAAAAGGGGAGGGTGTTGGCTATATGTGAATCCCTTATATTTTCTATGTGACCTTTCTGTAAGCTAAAGTTTCTTTGAGGATAAAATTTAAAAAATAAGACTTTGGGAGAATATACAGAAGGATTGTCAAACTACATGCAAGACAACAGATCTTACAGTGATGAAAGCCATGTCTAAAATAATTTTATATTATTTTAATTTTTAAATTTTTTGTTTTATTTGTTATTTTAAAATCTATTATTATTTCATATCCTTATTAATTTTATTTAGCTGTTTTGTTTTTGTTTTTGGAGAAGTTTTGGATCACAGAAGGTTCACAATTGTGACAAAGAAGGATCACTGGTGAGAGGGGTTGGTGTTACCTGGATGTGTAGGGAGGGGTGCACCTGGGGCATATGAATATGAATATGTTCTAAGGCATATGAATATGTTCAACTATTCATATGGCATTGTCTCCATGGGTGGACATGCACACAATAACGAAAAGAATATTGAATTCCCATCTTGGGGTATGCTGCAACATTCCCTTATATTATGGCAAAAGTACCCTGAGTAAAAGGGCAGTGCCTAGAGAAGGAAGACAGACCATTATGCCAGATCCTTGATATTGATGATACTACTTATGAACTTTTTCTTGTAAAATTGAAACTTAGCCTAGTATTATATAATGCTTAAGAGTTATTAATAGCTCCTGAATGCTTCCTTGTTGCTCAAATGTGGCCTCTTTCTAAGCCAAATTTAGCATATAAACATACTACTGTCCCCCACCTGGTGTGAGACATGACTCCCACTGATGAACCTCCCTGGCATGGAGGGATAATTACCAAGTGCAAACTAGCAATGCATCCTGAAAAAGACCTTCACCTATAGGGGGAAACATTAAATAAAAATGAATTTTTATAGCTAAGGGATTTCAAAGTGAATGGAGAGCTTATTACAGAGGTTATGCTTATGCATGTCTCAGCATCATCTCATTAACTGCCAAAGGAAACAGTGCTTCAAACAGCAGGGCTCCTGAGGCCTCTAGAGACATCCAGACACTATAAGCAGGGCAAAGAAGCTCAGGAATTTGGCATCCTGTCAATGGGCCATAGTTTGGAATTTATGTTCCCCAGTGTAACAGAATTAGACTCATTTATATTTTCTCTACACAAATTTTTAGGACTTTTCAGTTTCTGGAAATGTGACCATGATATACTCTTATATTTTCTTTTTCAATGTGCACTGTGTAATGATGGTTATGTGATTTGCATCCAATATCACTAATCCTATCATTTTTGATATATAATTAGTGATTGGTAACATCTTCTAAATTATATATTATGCCCATAATTTCTCTCAAAAACTGTTCTGAATGTAATATTTCTAAGGCCACATTGAGGAATTCAATGCTTTTATAAAACTCTTAGCACCCTGAGCTTATAAAAATATTCAACAATATAAAGCAATGAAAGAGAAAAATATCACAAATTCAGAATATTCATTTTAATTTTAACTACTGCAGGAATAAAGTGTGATAAATCACTCTTAACTGAAATAAAATATGTTAATTTTGAAACTGTCATAACTTGTCACAGGTAGAAGAAAGATTGGTATTAGTGATCATGAATGGGAATCGATCAATATTCCCTAAACCTGGAACATGTTGATATGAACATAATATAGAAGATTACCACTGGATTGGAAATTGCCAAGACGCTGCTAAAACCTCAGATGCATTTAATATTCTGAAAGGGCTCTTATCTAGAAGGAACTGTGGACTCATAGATACAAAATTTTAAAATAGATGATTTTATATGCCATAGCAGGTAATGGAGTCAAGGATACTTGAGGCATTTATATCTTTGGGGCCATTATTCCACCAAACATTTTGACAAGGGCCACCTTCATGTCACTGTTTCTCAGGCAGTAAATGACTGGATTCAGGGTGGGAGGTAATATAGAGTAAATCATAGATATAAAGATGTTCAGTGATGATGGAGATTTTGAGGTGGAACCTAAATATGCAATGAATCCAGAGGAGAGGAACAAGGTCACCACAGTGATGTGGGGCATGCAGGTGGAGAGAGATTTAAACCTGCCTTGAGTAGATGAAATCCTAAAAACAGTGGAGAAAATGTGAACATAGGAAACAATCATTAAAATGAAACATACAAAGCCAAAACAACAGCTAGCAATAATAAATGCGTATTCTAAATTATTTTCTCTATAACAGGTAAGTATAAGTAATGGTGGAATATCACAGAAGAACTGATGCATTATGTTGGGTCCACAGAACCTGACAGAGAATGTACCTGCTACATGAGTGAAGCCGTAGACACATCCAATGAACCATGATGCCATAACCTTTTGCACACAGGAGCGTCTATTCATAATGTTCTCATAGTGCAGAGGATGGCAGATGGCAGCATAGCGATCATAGGACATCACTATAAGCAGGGCAAACTCTGTGCCAGAGCAAAATACAAGAAAGAAAATCTGTGAGACACATCCATGGAAGGAGATAGAATAACTCTTGGTCAGAGAGTTCATGATGGATTTAGGAACAGTGACAGAAATATAGCAGATATCAAGGAAGGACAAATTCTTCAGGAAGAAATACATGGGGACTTGGAGTTTCTTGTCAATGGTGGTGAGAGTGATAATGAGGAGATTCCCCATCAGTGCTGCCAGGTAAATGATGAAGAAAAGTGTGACATAGAGTCTCTGTAGTAACCAGTCATCAGGAAATCCCATGAGCAAGAACTCTGTTATGATGGTCATATTGGTAAATTTCTCAGGCATGCTAATTCTTGTCTGTGGAAACATAAGAAAAGTGATAATTACCTCATTCAAACACACCCTTAGAATCTTCCTTTTTCCTTTCATTCTACCAATGATCCTTTGCTATTCTGAGGAACATATTAAAGGACATCAGAACTGCCCCCGCCATATCCCAGAACAAATCACGTTATAAATTATAAATTCTTTACTCCTGCAAAGTAAATTTTATTAAGTCATTAGGAATAGGGTAGAATAGTTTATCATAGAGTCATCTGCAATTTCTGCATAAAATGAAAAAAAAAAAGATTACCTCACCAGTACATAAATGAGGGATTCTTCTCTCTTTGGTCTAATAGGTGAAATGTAGTAGGAACATTTACTATAATAGAGGAGCTAGTTATTGCTAATGATACTTTGAATCAGCTTTAGTTTCCCATGAACTGTTTTATTGACACATTTGGGGAAGCAATATTAAGAATTTGAGCTATCATTCCTTTTTTTTTTTTTTTTTACTTCACTTTATTATATGAGAATTAACTGGAGTTTGCGGGGAAGGGATTGACATGGATTCATTCTGCCAGCTTTTTCTGAGAGAATGATGGTGCCTATGACAATTAAAAACAGTTTTTACATATTCAAGATCATAACTGGATCAATGACATTAAACAAAAAACAACTTCAATATAATCAGATAATACATTACCTGACTTTGAATACTCTATAGAATGCTAAATGCATCATAGATTTCATGTATTCTGATTTAATTGTTCAGAAACATCTTGATTTGAAAAAACAAATTCTTTCAATAAGGCCTGTGACAACCATGCATCTGAAAAACAAACTTAAAATAAAATAAGCATCATTTTATTTTTCTTAATGTAAATGGAATTAAGCAGTTGAAATAAATTTACCACCAAAGTATTTCAAGAGACATAGTTTGAGGAAATATGCTTACGTAAGAAAAAACATACTCTTTCTCCAATTTCAGAGGTGCTGTCAGTAAATTGCTGTGGAACTTAAAAACAATGAGGTTTTTAAGTTCCAAAACAGGAATAAAGTCTAAGAGATATGGGTCATTTGATCAACAGGATGAATATTTCTTCTATTGCTCTGGCTGCCTCTTGCAGTCTCTTGCAGCTTTGCCATGTTATATTCTTCTCTCCAGTGGGAAGCAGTTTGAAAGGATACTTTTATATGTATTGAATTTTGTGTGAGTCTACAGTTTGTCTAATTAAATGAGGGTTAATTAAATATATTGGGCAAGTGTACTGAAGGGGAGTTCATTCTTGAAAATGACATCATCCTAGACACAGAGAGTTTGAAGTGTTAATAATTAGGTCCATAGATAATTTTTCAACCCATTAGGCTTCCTGCTATAATCCCTATCTCATGAATAATTTTTTATGGAGTCTCTTCCCTCAATAGACTGTGCTGAAACTTTATTTTTATCAAGAAATAAAACAAGTTACATTTATGAACTTTTATCTGGAAAAACTCATCAGCTATATGATGGTTTTAAGGCATTAACATGTTGTCTTTTTTAATCAAAAGAAGAATATCATTCTTTCCACCATAAAAAATATAAAACCTACCAGAAAATGTAGACATTTAAATTTCCTCTTTTGGTTCCCCAAGCCAATTTTCCTTTCCAGGGAAAAATTATTAAATGTTTTCTTCTGTTTCCTTTATATGTGATTTCCCTATGAATTTTTGACATATGAGTGCAAAAAAAAACATATTTCAACATAATTGAGATTTTACCATCTTATATTGTACGTTCTTATTTTTTGCTTGAAATATTTCCAAACACTTCTCCAACATACTTACAAATATGCTTAATCCTTGCTTTTCAATGTTTGCATATTAAATATATTATTTCCTAGAATCAATGTAATAACATTCTATAAGAAAATTCTTGTCAAAGTGACAAGCTTATGTTAAACATATATAATAAAGCAAAGTAACTGGATATCTGAAAGAATAATAATAATGAATATAAATTTGGAAGAATTGCAATAATTAATTTAAAGACAATATAAAACTATGGTCACCAAGACATGGTGGTATTCTACTATAATTAAAAAAAAAATAGATAAATGTAAAGGAATGGAGTTGAAGAACAGATCCATATTTATGTGTTCAATTGACTTTCAACCAAGGAACAAAAACAATTCAAAGTAATGAAGAAGAAAAAACTCCTTCTACATGAAACATTGATGGACCTCAAAACTGTTAAGTCTGTGAAAATGAAGCCATGTACAAGAATGTGTGGTTGTTTTTATACGAAGTTCTAAAGAAACAAAACTAATCCATAGCTGAAGTCAGAACAGTGAGTACCCTGGGGATATGTGGGTAATTGAATGGGTAGAAGTTTGAAGGATCTGTGTGAAAATGCTTTCATCTATATCAGAGTGTATGATAATTTGGCATATATTTTGTCAAAGTTGTTTAAAACTATGCACTTAACATTTTAACATTTTTAAATAGTTAAAATACAATTCAAATTTTAAACACGCAGATCTGATTTTGCTCTTCCTTTGCATATCTATGCACCAACAGTTTCTTTCAGATTGAATGGAATAAAAACATTAAATGAAAATAATTCTTCTGAAGGTGGTTTACATGGAATGATAATCCAGGTCTCTTTCCTATTTCATTATGCATTCATTTGTGTGTAAGTGATGGGAATTTCCTAATAAACCCAATTGATGTATGAAATATATTCACATTTCTCATTGGGTTGAGCTGATATATCACAGAATGAATCAAAACTAAAAACCCTTGAAAATGAATTTCTGTTTACTTTTATTATTGTGAGTTATCAGATCTGGAATGTGTGCCCTATCACTGGAGAGCAAAGTGTGGGCAGTTTTTAGACTCATAATTATTTAGTTGTTGGGACAATATTTACTATTTAATAAGCATGTTTCCCTGCTCTCAGTTCTTCTGGGTAAATGCCTAGTATTTTGCCAGGTCACATGGCAGATCTTCATGTAACTTCCTTAGGAACTGCCAAACAGATATCCACAGCTGCTTCACAATTCTACATTCCCTACAGTGAATAAGCATTCCTATCTCTCTACATCCTTTCTGACACTGTAGTTTCCTGTTGTTGTTGTTTTTCTTTTCTTTTCTTTTAATAGTGGCTATTCTAGTAGCTGTGAAATGGTATCTCATTTTAGCTTTGATTTGTATTTCTCTAATTGCTAGTGTTACTGAGAATTTATTCTTCTGGGTTTTTTTTTTTCACCGTTTCTATTTCTTTTTAAGATAAATTTCTATTCAAGTCTTTTGACCAGCTTTTAATTGGTCATTTGTCTTTTTATTTTTGAGTTGTAGTAACTCTTTATATATCATGAATAATAAACCCTTTTTGGAAAAGTGATTTCCAATTATTTTCTACCATGGATAAGGCTGCCTTTTTACCTCCTTCACAAAGTGTTTTGATGTACAAAAGTGTTTCATCGTTTGTTTTTTGTTTGTTTGTTTGTTTGTTTTTTGGTGAGAGGTACTAAGGATTGAACCCGGAACCTCATACATGCAAAGCAGGCACTCAATCACTGAGTTATACCTGCTCATTTTCAGGAGGTGCCATTTAATTTTTTTTTTCCTTTGTTGCTTCTGTTTTGGATGTAAAATTTAAGTGACCTTCTCCTTCTGCAAGATCTTGAAGATGTTTCCCTACATTATCTTCTAGGATTTTCATGGTTCTGTTTCTTATACTTATGTATTTGATCCATTTTGACTATATTCTTGTATAGGGAGTGAGATAGAAGTCATATTTGATTTTTCTGGTTATGAATATCCAGTTCTTCCAGCACCATTGGCTTAAGAGACTGTTCCATCCTAGTAAAGTGGACTTGGTAGGCTTATAAAAATTAGTTGACTGTGGATATGTGTGTGTATTTCTTAACTCTCAATTTGATTCTATCAATCAATGTATCAATCTTTATGTCAATACAGTTTCAACCACTGTAGATTTATAATATGCTTCAAGTTTAGGAAGCATGGGTCCTCCAACTTAGCTCTCTTTTTTATGGATGTTTTGAATATTTAGAGTCCATTTCTCTTCCAAATAAATTTGTTAATGGAATTTTATATTTCTGTAATATGTTGGAATTTTGATTTGGATTTTGATGAATCTACAAATCAATTTAGGTAAAATAGACATTTTCTTGATATTTAGTCATCCAATTCATGAACATGGAATGCAATTCCATTTGTTTAGATCTTCTTTGATTGCCTTTTTTCACCAATGTTCTGCAGTTTTCTCAATAGGCATGCTTTACATACCTGGTTAAATTAATTCCTACTTATGTGAGATTTTTAAAATATGGTAAATGCAATTTTTTCTTATATCCTCCTCATATTGTTAATTACTGGTGTATAGAACCAACACTGATTAGTGCATGTAAATCTCGTATCCTGCCACTTTACTTCTAGTAACTTTGTGACAGATATTTTGGAATTTTCTAAGAATAAGATCATGTCAATTGCTAATCATGAGAGATTACTTCCCTTTTTCCAATTTGTATACATTTTATTTCTTTATCTTGTCTAATAGCTCTAGATAGAACTTCTAGAAAATTGTTCACTAAGAGTGGTGATGGTGGGCACACTTGTCTTGTTCTCAATCTTAGAGGCAAAGCTTTCAACCTTTCCCCATTGATTCTGATATTGACTGTGGATTTTTATACATGCTCTTTATTAGGTTGAGGAACTTTCATTCTATCCTCATCTTTAACAATGTTTTCTTCAAGAAAGGAGGCTAGATTTTGCCAAATGCCTTTTCTTTGTTAACTGAGACCATCATTTTTTTATGCTTTTGAATTGTTAATGAGGTGTATTATATTGTTTTATTTTCTTGTGTTGAAGCACCACTGCACACCAGGAATAAAATCCACTAAATTGCACAGCATAATTATTATAGAAGCTGTTGGATTCTATTGGCAAGAATTTTGTTGAGAAGTTTTAAAATTTTGTTCATTAGAGAGATTAGCCTGTAATCTCTTTGTCTTATCTTTATCTGACTTTGGTATTAGGATGATATTGGCTTCATAAAATGTGTTGGACACTCTTCCTTCCTCTTCTGTATTTTGGAAGAGTTTAGACAAGATTGCTATTAATTCTTTTTATTTTTATTATTATTATTATTCTTTTTAAAATATATTTTAAAAGATGCTTAGATTACATAAATGTTACACAAAAATTACAGGGATTCCCATGTTCCCCACCTCCCACACCTCTAGTAAGCTCCCACATAAACATCTTTCATTAGTGTGGCACATCACCTGCAATGGATGTATATTGTATATATATAGATACTGGGGCTTTGCCACTAAGCATGGACCATAGTTCACATAGTAGACCACGCTCTCTTCCAAACAGTTCGGTATGTTATATACTGATGTAAAATGGCCTATATGTGTCATTGTAATGTCACTCAGGATAATTCCCAAATCCTGAAAAAGCTCCTGTATTTGAACTGCTTTTCCCTTCCCTTCCCCAAAAGCGTCCAGTGGCCACTGGCTCCATCACACTGTTGTAATTTCTTCCATTGCTTGAATCACAGTATGTCCACCACAGAATACCATTAAGTCCACTCTAGTCCATAGCTCTTCCCCCAATCCTGAGAAGTTTGGGATGGTGATGTCCACTCCACCTCCAAGTGAGACGGGGCTTATATCCCATGGATACAGTGGATGGGATTATCCTGCCTGCAGCTCCAGGTTCTCTCCATTCCCTGGGATGGCCATTGTCTATCATTGTCTCCTCACCAGATGACTTGGGTGAGTCCCTTGAGCCATAGAGTAGGAGCTGCAGCTCCACTGAGAGTCTAGGCACAGCTGGCACATGGGCTGGCCAGAGGCTCCAATCTCTGGAAGTACACCTACAAATTCCAGCATCACATATAGGTTTGAATAGAAGAAACTGAGGGACCATGTGCAGGGAGGACTTATTTGAGTCTAACTCTGTCTCTCTCAGGAGCATAGATTCCAAAGTAGAGCCCACTGATAAGGCATCAATCTCTGGAGCTATCCTCCCTTATATAGGACCTGGGTGTCTCCAGAGCCCTCAGGACCCCCCCTGTGTGGGGTGATATCCACTTTGGTGTTCTATGAGATCCTACTGAGGTGTGCATAAGCATTACCTCTGGGATGACCTCCCGACTCTCTTTGAAGTCTCTTAGCCACATGAACTCAGTTGTCTTTGTTTTCCCCATTTTATTCAATGTCTTTTTCCAGTTGTATTGCCAGTTGGCACTTGATATTAATCCCTCGTTGCCAGGGAGGCTGGTTCCCAGGAATCATGTCCCATGCTGGGGAGGAAGGTAATGCATTCATATGCTGAGTTTGGCTTAGAGAGAGGCCACATTTGAGCAACAAGGAGGCTCTCAGGTGGCAACCCTTAGGCACCCCATAACAATAGGCTAAGTTTCAATTACAAGAGCAAAGACTAGTAAGGCTAATCATCATTTAAAAGAACCCATCAGTGGACCATCCTCCTTTACCAGACAGTGCCCCTGCACTCGGGGGACTTTTGCTGCTCCCTTGGAGAATGTGGCAGAGCTCTCCAGGCTGGGAATTCAGTATTCCCTCATTTATTGAACGATTGTCTACCCACTGTGACCATGCTCTACCCCTTGATCATTTGAACAATTTTATATATATTTCATGTGTATTCAGGTGAACTTCCTCCCATGAAACCCCCATCCCAGAAACCCCCCAACGATAATCCTCTGGTGCCCCCTTTGTAAGCCATTTGTGATCTAAAGCTTCCTTGAAGATGAAGCCCATATAATAGTCAAATACAATTAATAAGAAAATGAAATAATACTAATAAGCTTAAATGTAAGACATAATATGCATGGAAACTCAGAAAAAAAAACTAAAAATAAAATAATTGTAATGGATTGTGACATTCAAAAAATGGGAAAAAACAAAATAATTTTAAAAAAGTAGAAACTAAAAATTTTTTAAATTATTATTGTTTCCTTTAATCACTGCATTATTGGGTTTCCAGTCTTTACCATGGCACCTTCCCCCTCTCACTCCCCAGTGTCTCCCAAATTTTCATTTAATTTTCAAAGAAGTTTTAGGTCACAGCAAAGTCACACACAGAATACTAGAGACTCTCATATACCCAATCTCCTTCCCCTTTCCTCACCCCATATTAAAACCTTTTTTATGTGGATGGTAGCATTGTTATAACTGTTATACAGATAGTGAAACATAGCTACTAAACGTTGTCAATGATTTACAGTATAGTTTACAATTTAGATGGTACAGTTTAATAATTTTTGACGATATTTACCATGTCCTGTGTCTATTACCGTAAGGTAATGAAAAACATTTCCCATGACCATTAAATACTCCCTGTTTGATCTTTTCTGTTTCTTCTTCCCCATCCCCCTGGGGCACATGACACTCCTCTGTGTTGACTCATTGGACGACAAGATTCATAGTTACATGCAAGAAGAGGTCTTGACACACTGATTATCCTCCCCTATTAGGATCTACCCTTGCTCCTAAGAGACACCACCTGTCTCTTTCTGGGTAAATCGGTCCTCCCAACGATGGGTGTCCATCTCCTTTCCACTCACCGTGTGGGTCTCCACTCCCCAACACAGCACATTATGACAGGATGAACACTCACACACTCCCCAAAAGCCTACTCCAGATGCACCCTGTCCTGAATGCCCCCCAAACTACACCCTAAACGAGTGACACTACCTTGCATATTGCCATAAGAGCATTCCCACTCCTGTACTTTCAACATCATACCCACAAATCCCATGTTCACCTGGTCCCTCTTCAATCTCTCCCCCCAGTATCTTTTTAAAATCATGTTTAGTATACTTTTTTGATGGAAGATTTTTTAAAAATATATTTTTTTTATTTCCAAAAGTTACCCATATAACACAAAATGTTACATGAAAAACATAAGGGATTCCCATATGCGCCACTCCCCAGATCTCCCACTTTTCCCCACATTAACAACTTCTTTCATTAGTGTGGTGCATTCATTGAAATTGATGAACACATTTTGAACCATTTCCAATAAGCATGGATTATACTTTACTATAATCCACGGAGAGAGTCTAAGTCTAGAATGCCTCATAGTTTAGAGCTGACCTTGTGGAGGAAACAGATTTGCTGAGCCTGGAGAGAAACAGAGCCCCAGGAAGAGAGAAACACAAGACACCTGAACCCTGGCAAACCTCAGCAGCTGTCTTGCTCCAACACATGGCAAGAGACTTTAGTGAGGGAAGAAACTTATGCTTTATGGCCTGGTGACTGAAAGCTTCTACTGCAAATAGCCTTTATTAAGACCAACAGATTTCTGGTATTTTGCATCAGCACCTTCTTGGCTGACTAATACCTCTAGTCCATACTTTATTCCACAGTCCTGAAGATTCTAGAATGGTGATGCCCACTCCACCTCTAATTGAAAGGTACTTCAATCCCATGTGCCTGATGGATGTGACTCTCTTGCTTTCAGTGTAGACTCTCAGTTTTTTGGTGTAGTGGTTGTCCATACTCAGCTCCTTGTTAGTTGTCTTGGGT
Organism: Cabassous unicinctus; assembly: GCA_029593785.1. Classification (NCBI taxonomy): domain Eukaryota; kingdom Metazoa; phylum Chordata; class Mammalia; order Cingulata; family Chlamyphoridae; genus Cabassous; species Cabassous unicinctus. The sequence continues at coordinate 79,777 of JAQZBX010000855.1, forward strand.
GAGTCCAATGATCTGGACACTAGGTGTAGCAACTCTGCTGAGGCTTAGGGCCCAGCTGGCACATAGAAATCCCAGAGATTCAAATCTCTTGGATGTATAACTACCAACTCTGGCACCAACTATAGGTTCAAATAAAAGGGAAAAAAGAGGCTTCTGTAGAGAAGTCACATGTGAGTCCAACTCTGTCACACTTGGGTGAACACTCTCCAAAGTAGAGCCCACTGGCAAGAAACCAAACTTCGGAGCTATCTGCCATGACCATAGGACCTGGGTATCTCTGGAGCCCACAGGAGCCCACTGTCTGGGGTAGTATCTACCCTGGCCATCTATGAGATCCTGCTGAGATGTGCATAACTATTACCTATCTGATGACCTCCTGACTCACTTTGAATTCACTTAGCCATATAAACTCATTTGTCTTTACCTTTCCCCCTTTAATTCAAGGTCTTTTTCCAGTTGTATCACCAGCCAGTGCTTGATAGTAATCCCGTTGTGTCAAGGATGCTCATCCCCAGGAGTCATGCCCCTCACTGGGGGTTATGTAATGTATTTATATGCTGAGTTTGGCTTAGAGAGAGGCCACATTTGAGCCACAAGGAGGCTATCAGGAGGTAACTCTTAGGCACCCTACAACACTATAAACATAGTCATCAACATCAAGGGCCCATCAATTTACCTTGCTTCCTCACTAGTCATTGACCCTGTACTTGGGAGATAGATGCTGATCCATTAAAGAATGTGGCAGAGCTCCCCCAGGATGAGGATTTAATAAACTTTTGGTTATTGTGTGAACCTCTTCCCACTGTGGCAATGCTCATGAATATTTGAACATATTTATATACCTATATGCATGCCTAGGTGAACTTCCACCCATGTGTCTCCCATCACTGACACCCCACACCATTGATCCTCCCCTGCCATAGTTGTAACCCTTCTGTGATCCAAAACTTCAAAGATGAAGCCAAGACTTCTTCCCATCCAGATTAGACTACAGCTATATCCTAAGACACAGGCCCACCTTTGGCAGGGATGAAACTGGGACTACTTGCACCTGCGTTCCAGGAAAATACAGGCCATGCCACAGAGGCTGGTGATCATTCTACTCTGGCAGCACAAGCTGCCTCGGGAGCTGTTCTGTGGCTGCAGTTGGAGGCTCTGTTTCCCAAAAAAAGGGAGTGAGAGATGGTTGGCCTCCGATTTCAGCTACCAATTGCTGGGTTTGTCTGGCTGGAGTATAACCCTAGGAACAACTGGGATTGGGCCTGTATGGGTTGAAGAGGGGCTGGTAGCCACAATTATGACTCTGCCCCCAGCATAAGGGGAAGCAGGGCTGACTGAAAATCACAGTGAATGTACAGACTGGTTTCTTTCACACACATCAGCCTGCAGGCCTATCCTAGGCTTCAGACCCACCTCTAGCAGGGAGGAGGCTGTAGGGCCCTGCACCAGCCTCTCCAGGTAACTGCAGATACATTCAGCTGGAGCAGAATGAATAGTCATAAGTCTACTGGGGCAACTGCGGTTATTTTGGGCCCACATGGCATAGACAGCTGCCCACACCTGCAACTCCATCTCTGCCCCAGGCAGGGGAAAAAGGGGTATGAAACTTTATCCGTCTCTCTGGGCAACTACAGTCTAGGCCTGCTCAACTTGGATTATTACACTGGCTATGGTTTTGGCCCTACCTCTGACAAAGGAGAAAGTTGGGAGAAGCTTCATCTGTCCCTTGGGCAATGTGGGAAACTGGAGCCTCCACAGCTTACAGCACCAACTACATAATTGGCTCCTACTACACAATCAGCAAGGGAGAAAGGGCAAGAAAGCCCTAAACTAAAGTGAGAAACTTCACCTAGAATAAATACATCTAGTACGCCAGATGTCAAAACACCAATAAAAACTTAAAATTCATGCCAAGAAACAGGAAGATATGACCCAGTTTAAGAAACAAGATAAGCCTTCAAATGACATAAAGGAGTTGAGACAAGTAATCATAGATATTCAAACAAATCTTAATAAATTCAATGAGATGGCTAGAGATTAAGGATATTAGGAAGACACTGGGAGAGCACAAAGAAGAATTTGAAAGCATACATAGAAAAATAGCATATCTTACGGGAATGAAAGATGCAGTAAATGAAATTAAAAATACACTGGAATCATGTAATAGCAGATTTGAGAAGGCAGAAGAAAGGATTGGCAAGCTTGAAGACATGGCTTCCAAAAGTGAGCATAGCAAAGAACAGATGAAGAAAAGAATGGAAAGAATTGAAAAAGGACTCAGGGAACTAAATGACAGCAAGAGATGTGCAAACATACATGTCATGGGTGTACCAGAAGGAGAAGAGAAGGCAAAAGGGGCAGAAAGAATATTTGAAGAAATAACAGTATAAAATTTCCCAACACTATTGAAGGATACGGATATCCATGTCCAATAAGCACAACGTACTCCCATAGACCAACTCTGAGACACATAGTAATCAGAATGTCAAATGCCAAAGACAAAGAAAGAATGCTGACAGCAGCAAGAGAAAAGAAATACATAACATATAATGGATACTCAATAAAATTAAGTGCCAAATTCTCATCAGAAATCACGATGGCAAGAAGACAGTGGTATGATATATTTAAGATACTGCAAGAGAAAAACTTCCAGCCAAAGATCTTATATAAAGCAAGATTGTCTTTCAAAAATGAGGGTGAGTTTAGAATATTCACTGATAAACATAAACTGAGGGAGTTTGTAACCAAAAGACTGGCTTTGCAGGAAATACTAAAAAGTGTTCTACAGTCTGAAAAGAAAAGGCAGGTAAGAGAGGCTTGGAAGAGAGTCTAGAAATGAAGATTATATCAGTAAAAGTAACTGAAACTGTCAAAAGAGTGGTGAAAATAAAATATGACAGATAAAACCCAAAGTTCAAAATGGTTGGAATAAGAACTGCCTTTACAGTAATAACATTGAATTTTAATGTATTAAACTCCCCAATTATAAGACACAGACTGGCAGAGTGGATAAGAAAATATGTGCCACCTCTATGCTGTCTGCAAGAGATTCATCTTAGACCCATGGTTACCAATAAATTGAAGATGAACAGCTGGAAAAATATATTCCAAACATTCAGTAACCAAAAGAAAAAAGAAAAACACAACAACAAAAAAACAAAAACAAAAACAAAAAACAACTGGAGTACCTATTCTTATATTAGATGAAATAGACTTTAAGACACTAGTATTGTGCATTCTGAGGAGTAAGTCAGGAAAAAATTTCCACTTACAAAGACAACTAGAGGAACCAAATTTATGGGAATAAACTTAACCAATTATGTAGGGCACTTGTATTCAGAAAACTACGACTCATTGTTAAAAGATATTTAAAAAGACCTAAATAATTGGAAGAACATTCCATGCTCACAGATTGGAAGATTAAATATCATTAAGATGTCAATTCTACCAAAATTAATATACAGATTCAATGCAATACAGATAAAATTCCACCAGCATTTTTAAATAAATGGAAAACATTATTATCAAATGTATTTGGAAGAGTAAGGGGTCCCTTCTACGCAGAAACATCTTACAAAGGTAAAGTGAAGTTGGAGGACTCTCACTTCCAGACTTTAAATCATATTACCTAGCTACGGCCGTAAAAATAAAATAAAATAAAAACAACAACAACAACAAAAAAAAAACCAGCATTGTGCTGGCATAAAGTCAGAAACATACACCAATGGAACTGAACTGATGTTTAAGAAAGAGACGTCCACAACTATAGACAAGTGATATTTGACAAGCCTGTCAAACCCACCTGGCTTAGGAAGAACAGTCCATTCAACAAATGGTGGTGAGAGAACTTGATATCCATAGCCAAAAAATAAAGAGGACCCCTATCTCACACCTCATAGAAAAATTAACTCAAAATGGATCAAAAACCTAAATATAAAAGCAAGAACCATAAAGCTTCAAGAAGAAAATGTATGAAAATGTCTTCAAGACCTAGTGGTAGGTGGTGGAATCTTAAAGGAGAGAAGAAAAGGGCTGAGATGGACTACTGATGTTTAATGTATGTAGAATTTTTAATTAACTTTATTGTAAAAGTGTGTAAATGTATAGAGTTGATGATAACACATTACAGTGAGTAACAGCTGGTTTATGAATTGGAATGTGGCTGAAAAGGGTAGTCTAGGGATGTAAATGCCAATTGAAAGAAAGCTATAGAATAATCCAGGGATTGAACAGCGCAGCAAACCCAGAGGTGGATGAGAATTGTGTTTGATGTACAAATGCAAGTGTCCTTTGTGAGCTAGAGCAGATGTATATCACTATTGTAGGGTGGTGGGAATGTGGAGAAGCATAGGAAAAATACAACTGGAATGACCTATGGACTGTGGTTAACAGTAATAATTTAATATTCATGCATCTAAGCCAAAGATAGACTGCGTTGATAATGGCTGAGTATGGAAAACGTGTCCCAAATGTATACTATGGACCTTGTAATAGTCCATAATCTGTAACAAATGTTCATAATCTGTAACAAATGTTCCACCATTGTGTGGTGTGTTAATTGAGGGTTGTTGTATGGAAATTCTGCACATGTGCATGATTGTTTTGTAAATTTACAAATTCTGTCATAAAAAATATAACATATTTTTAATATGTTTAAAAAATAATAGGATGAGTTGGGGGAAAATATGCCAAATGTAATATAAGGAAAATACTTAGTAAAATTTAGATGCTATTCTTTCATCAATTGTAACAAATGTCTCACAGCAATGCAAGGTGTTGTTGATGGGTTGATGAAGGGGACCACTGTATGATGTTATGAATGTTTATTTTGTAAGTTCACAACTTTTACTATATACTTTTGTTTGTATATGTTCATATATAAAAATGATATAAAAATAATAGTAATAATAATAATAGGGTGGGTTGGGGAAAATACAACAAATGTAAGATAAAAAAATGAAGCCAGGAATATTGCCAAATTCAATTAATAAGAAAAAGAAATTATAATTACAGGTTTAAACCTAAGAAATAAAATACATAATAAATTAGAAAAACTAAAAATAAAATAAAGTAAAAAGAAACATTAGGGTATTAAAAAATTAAAAATATTAATTTTTTTGATGTTTTGCCTTTCATCACTGTAATATCTGTTCTCTCGTATGTGCCATAGCATTTTCTTCCATTTCTTCTCCAGTGTCTTACTTTTTTACTTTATTTTGTCTTCAAAGAAGTTTTAGGTCACATTAAAGTTACATACACAATACAGGGGACTCCCATATACCCAATATCCCCCCTATTCCCCCCCTTCCTTATTAATAACCTTTTTATATGTGGATGGTGCATTTGTTACAACTGATGTACAAATATTGAAATACAGCTACTAACCATGGTTGATGGTTTACATTATAGTTTACATTTTAGACAATACACTTTTATAAATTTTTGATAAAATTTAACATGGCCTGTATTCATCATTGCAATATCATGCAGAACACTTTCATTACCACATAAATAACCCCTCTTCCGTCTATTCTATTCCCCCTGCCCTCTCCCTTAAGGCCCATTATGACCACCAGGCTTCACTCCTTGAAGGACAAGATTCATAGGTACTTGCCACACTGCTGAGGGCTTGACACACTAGCCTGTCCTCCCTATAAGAAACCACCCATGCTCTTGAGAGGCATCCCCCCTCTGTTTGGACACATATTTTGCCTCCCCAGCATGGGTGTCCAACTCCTTTCCACTTATTATAAGGTTCTCCCTGCACTGATACACTACACTATGACAAAATGATCACTTGCACATTGTCTAGAAGACTGCCCCAAGTGAGCCCTTTCCCAAATGTCCCCACATTGAAACCATAAATCAGTCACCCTTCCTTGTCATAGTGCCAAAACAGTTTTCTCAACATTGTAGTTCCACCCATGAACCCACCAATCCCCAGTGTTCACCTGCTCCCTCCCCAACACTCCCCACAATTGGATGGACCATCCAACCCATCCTCCCCACCCTATCCCCCATGTCAAGCTTGCACTGCCCAACTGAATAGTATCACTACATCCCTGTCATTTCCCTTCACTGCACAGCTACTCACTTCAACCTTATCATAGATTTTGCCAGTATTGGGCACTGGCTCACAACCTTCTTCTCCCCTCCTATTTCCTTTAAACCTATTTTCCAGTCTTTAATACTCTAAGTCAACTCAACTTGCTTTATTCATATTAGAAAGGTCATGTAATATTTGTCCTTCAATGCCTGGCTTGTTTCACTCAACATAAGGTCCTCAAGATTCATCCATGTTATCCCATGTTTTAGTACTCTATTCCTTCATACAACTGAGTAATATTTCATTGTATGTATATACCGCATTTTGTTTATCCATTCATCTGTTGATGGACATATGGGATGATTCCAAGTCTTGGCAATGGTGAATAATTCCACTGTGAACATTGGGATGCATATATTTGTTTGTATCCTTACTTTCAGTTCTTCTGGGTATATACCCAGCAGTTGAATTGCTGGGTCATATGGCAGATCTTTAGATTTTGAGGAATTGCCAGACTGTCATCCACAATAGCTGGACCATTCTATACTCCCACCAGCAGTGGATGAAAGTTCCCATTCCTCCACATTCTCTCCAACAATTGTAGACCTCTGTTTTTTTTTAATGGCCACCAGTTTAATGGGTATATGATGGTATCTCATTGTAGTTTTGACTTGCATTTCCCTAATAGTTAATGATGTTGAGCATCTTTTTATGTGCTTTTCAGGAATTTGTCTTTCTTCTTCGGAGAAGTGTCTGTTCAACTCATGTGCCCATTTTCTAAATGGTTTGTTTGTCTCTTTATTTTTGGGATATAGAATTTCTTTATATATGTTGCATATTAGGCTCCTCTCAGATATATGTTAACCGAATATTTTCTCCCATTGGGTAGGCTGTCTTTTCACTTTCTTGACAAACTCCTTTGAGGTGTAAAAGTTTAAATTTGAGAAAGTTCCATTTATCTATTTATTCTTTCAATGCTCATGCTTTGAGTGTGAAGGTCATGAAGCCATTTCCTACTACAATGTTCTGTAGATGCTTCCCTACATTATGTTCCAAGGTCCCTATGGTCTTGGCTCTTATATTTAGATGTTTGAATCATCTTGATCATTTTTGTATAAGGTGTGAGTAGTGAAATTTTACTTATTCTTTTCCAATTTGGATGCCTTTTATAGTCTTTTTCTTGCTTCAGTGCTTGAGCAAGTACTTCTAAGACAATGTTAAATAGGAGGAGTGATAGTGAGCATACATCCCTTGTTTCAATGCTAGAGGGAAAGCTTTTAGGATTTCAAGATTTTATATGATGTTAGCTGTGTGTTTTTCGTATATGCCCTTTATCATGTTCAGAAAATTTCTTCTATTCCTATCTTTTGCAATGTTTTTATTAGGAAAGGGTGCTGTACTTTGTAGAGTGCTTTTGTGCATCTGGAGGTGATTATGTGATTTTTTTTCTTTTGCTCTGTTTATATGGTGTATTACATTGATTGATTTTCTTATGTTGAACCATCCTTGCAAACACAGGATGAAATCTACTTGGTCATGGTGTATAAATCTCTTGATGTGCTGTTGAATATGATTAGCAAGTATTTGTTGAGGAGTTTAGCATCTAGTTTCATTAGAGAGATTGGTCTGTAATTTTCCTTTCTTGGCTTTAGTATTACTATTAGAGTAATGTTGGCATCACAGAATGAGTTAGGGAATGTTACTTCTATGTCTACTTTTTTGGAAGAGTTTAAGCAGGATTGGTGTTAGTTCTTTCTGGAATGTTTGGTAGAATTCTTCTGTGAAGCCATCTGAAGGAGTTCAATTAAAGGCCATGACTGTTGACAGAAAGCAGGCTGCCTTGGTATGTATGGGATAGGTGTCTATAGACTCAAGACACTAAGATAAGATCTGGTAGGAGCCTGGTGGAGAAGCATTCTATGCTTCAAGGAGTGTATCTAATATATGCCAGATAATGATTAACACGGTCTGTTACGTGCAGGAATATAAGGAGAACTGAACCATTAACCCTAAAGACTTGCTGACTTTAGCAACGTGTAGCCCATCACTTATCTATTGCCTTTGCTCATGCGCACACGTATTTTCTTTGATCTAAATCTAAATAAAAGCCACGATGCTTTATGCAGCAGCACTCTTCTCCCTTTGGATGGAGCGTCCCCTGACCCCGGTTATTTCTTTCGCATCTTTTCTCATCTGTGACACCGTTTTCACAGACCTAGTTCCAGAACATCAATATTTGGCACCGAACAGGAACCTGAAAATGCAATTATTCTTTCAGTCAGTGCGCAGTGGACCGAGGAGCTTCTGAGGAGCATTTTTTTTTTTTTTTAAGAGGGTAAGTTACATTCTTGGGATCATCAGGGAAATGGGGAATTAGCAGTGGAACTTTGAAGAGTACTCTAGAGTTTTAAAAACTTTTTAAATAAGCACTGGTGTAACTGTTAAATCCTCAGTTTTTGAGGAAATTTTTCTCTCATACTTAAATATTGTTAATGGTTTCAGCCGCAAGGGTGGGGTATTTTAAATCTGAAATAATGGAAGTTAGTTATGAAAGCATTAAAAAGGGCTTATCAAGAGGGAAAGATAATTCCCATACATACATGGTCTTTGTGTAGCCTTATTTCTGTTGCTCTTGAACCACTACAATCAGATGAAAATGAAGATATTAAACAGGATACTGCTATCATTGGACCGATAGCAGAATGAACTGATGTTGATTTTAATGAAAATATATATGAAAAAAATTCATGAACAGCCAAAAACAGATAAACTCATGTCTAATGGAAGGGAAGAAAGAAAAAGGGAGTTTATGGAACTTTTCCAGAAGTTTTTATTCCATCTGCTCCAAAAGATTGCCGAGCCAAAACTAGTGTGAGAGCTCCATCTAGCGGCAATAATAGATCAATACCAACTCGTGTGTGTCCGACATGCCAGAAAGGGTTACAATGGGCCAATTAATGCCTTTCTAGATATCATAAGAATGGCAGTCTCATTAATAACTCGGGAAACTTATGGGGAAGAGACTTACTATACCAATGGAGAGCTTATTTGGATATTCCTCACATTTCTGAAACAGCTGAACATCTTATTACTCTGGCCCTTAAGCCTCTTCAAACAGAATCTAGTAAGCCCTCTGAAAATGTGGAGGAGGAGGATTCTGACCCTGATCAGCTTGAGGCCAATTTATAATTGTATGAAAATGAATGTTCCAAAAGTGACCATCCTGAGCCTCCTACAGAGGCTTGTGTTGCCATGGCAACCACAAAGGGATCCCTAAGGCACTTTTCAAGCTATTAATAACCCTTCAGCTCCAGCTGCAGACGTTGATGTGCCTAAAGAGACTTCTCTTAACTCGCCATTTGCCCCAGCATTTAACCCTCAGTCAAGTTCCCTAAACCTCTTTTTTGAGCCATCTTTAGATCCTCCTAAAGCATCTGTTAAAATTCCTTTACCACAGACCCATGAAAAGCAAAGCACAAGCAAGTAAAGCAGGTGATCCTGAAGCTTTGCAGCTTCTTTCAGCTCCCAGAACCTGTTTTAACTGTGGAAAGGCTGGTCATTATCAAAAGGATTGTAAAAAGCAGCCCTCACCAACAGCACCACCTGTTTGAAATTCACAATGGATTAATGTTAATTCCACCCCCACAGCTTTCACATCCTCAGCAAACTTATGCACTGCCACCTAGGGAAGTGCCAGTCTGGACTTTGCCACTACCAAAAAATTAATACTTAAGAAACAAAATAAAGTCTGTCTAGCCAATTCAGGAGCAAAAGGGACTATTCCAAAAAAATTAGTAAGATTAATGTTAGAAGGATCTAGCATTTCTTGCAGGGGCATCACTCTTCTGCCACAGAGTTAACTAAAATAAGGAAAACATTCCAGCAGCAAATTTGTAAACCTCTTACTGCTTCCATAATGATAAGGCTGTGGGATGATAGAGGCTAATAAAATTAAACCACTGGAAAATTAAGAAAACTTAGCAATACAATTTCCAGAAAAATTCTCAAAAGCAGTAAAATCAAAGATGTATGTTTCTATTGATGTGTTGTAACTTGTTTTATGTTTGTTCAGTGTCAGTGTATATTTTGATACCTCCAGATGGTAATATTAAATTGATAAATGAAAATTATTAAAAGAGCTCTATTCAAATGGCCAAAAATTAAATAAGCATTATATTAATAAATAAATATGGGTATTAATTTAAAATAATAAAAATATTTATAATCAAATTAAATCATTATTCTAACAAGTTTGTTTAATGTTGATAGTAATTGTATGTTGTCAGAAGTTTGCTTGGAAATAGTTTCCTAAATCATTGTGGTAATTTAAGTATGAAACGTATATAGAATGTGCTTTCATTATTAAAAAAAGAGTAATTTTATCCTAAGATAAAATGACTAGTTATTAAAACAAAGTTAAAGTTTTATTCTTTCTCAAAGTTTCTCAAGTCGTTAATCTTTTTTCGTAAAAGTTTACACAAAGTTTTTCTCCTGAATAATCAGTATGCAAAAAAGAAAGTCTGTTTTATCAAAGTAGCTTCTCATACTTTAACATTATCATTTCCTTAAAGAAACAAGTTTTATCGCTTTTAAAAGAACATAAGGTTAAAACCTGTTTTCTCAAAAGGTAGCTTTTTATCTCAAACTGTTACAAGTGATTTGGTCTGTTACCTAGAAAAAGATAAAATACTAAAAATAGTTAAGTCCATGTGATATATTATAAGTTGAATGAAGTGTTTAAAGCTGTACAATTAAAAGAAATTATCTAAGTTTATGACAATTAAAGTCATATGAATAAAAAGTTCATATGAATACTTTAAAAGTGTATAAAATTCCTGAAAATGTAATAATGTTTCAGTATAATATTAAATAAAAGTATAATGTTATTAATCATATTTTTATTTATTTTAAAATATAATAATAATATGTGTCACAAAAACTACCTCTCTGTCTGGAAATCAAAAGACAGATGCTTTAACTTAAGTTTATCTGATTTACCCAAACTCTGCTAAAAAAAAAGAAGAAAAAAAACAACAACAAAAACAAGTGTATAACTACAGAAAGAAAGCAGCCATTAGGGGCTGCCAGGGCTAGTGCATAACAGTAAATTATAGCAAATTAAAATAACAGGGAAGCGGGTGTGGCTCAATCAATAGAGCTCCCGTTTACCATATGGGAGGCCCCGGGTTCGCTTCCCGGAGCCTCCTTGTGAGGGCAGGCCAGCCTGTGCGGCACGGTGAGCTGATGCAGCAAGACCTCACAGCAAGGGGGAGATAAGCAGACACAGAAAAAACACACAGCGAATGGACACAGCAAACACAAGCAGCAAGGGGGGGATAAATAAATAAATATATAAATCTTAAAAAAATAAAATAAAATTAACATTTAAAAAAATAAAATAAAATAAAATAAAATAAAATAAAATAAAATAACAGCACTGAAATGGGCAGCATTCCCAAATATTACCAGTTTGTTACAAAAAATTAGTCTTCTCAAACAAGTCAAGCCAGCCCACATTCCCTTGTCTGTAAAATAGCCAACAATAAATCAAGTTTGTATTCAACATTGTGAGCTACAGCCCCAACTCTAATTATAATGTTAACAACAAAACCAACACAGGCATTAAAATTACAAGTTAATGTATTGCCCCACAGCCCAAAGAGGAAATAATAATTTGCTTTTACGTATGTTTCAAACTATACAAAATAAAGAATTTAAGGTTATTCTAATCATGCTACTAAGAATCTTAAATGCATAAAAAATAAAAGTTTACTCACTGGATGTCTGCTGGTTAAAAGTCTTATTATTTTTTGTTGTTATATAATCTACTGTAGCTATGAATTATGTATAACATACTTAAATACTAGTCAATATGTATAAAAACTTAAATACTAGTCAATACTAGTCATACTTAAATATCCCCCACTTGCTGCTTGTGTTTGCTGGGTCCATTCGCTGTGTGTTTTTTCTGTATCTGCTTATGTATACTTAAATAATTTAATAACTTGCATGTTACACATAAATGTATTTTATTATATGTATAAGTAAATCTTAACATTTTTCATATTTCAGGAAAAATAATGGAACCTAAAATAATAAGAATATTATGGAGTCTTTGTAACAAATTACAAAAGATAAAGCACATTTCAAAAGGTGTTGTATTTCTCCCTGGAGGAGCTGGCCACTCTCCTGGGGACTGATGCATAAACGTTAAAATATACTGCCCAAGGAGTATTGTGTTCCTTCCTGGGGAGGCTGGCCACTTCCTCAGGAATTAGCAAAATACTCACAAGTTGCCATATATAGTATCAAATTCATTAATCCTAAACACAGTCAACCAAAACTCTAGTATCAGTTGCTAAGTCAACACTTCCCAGCTAAAAGCTAAATATTGGTAAGTATATATGTATAAAACTGCTCTATTTATCTATCATTCTGTAACTTTGTTCAATATTAACTTAATCTTTTAATTGATTATGTTATTCATGTTTCTCACTCTAATTGTCAGGATAAGCAAATTAAACTAAATATACATATTAACATTTATCTTGCATCTATCCAGGACTCTAGCCAACAATAAGCCAACTATGTCAGTGTATCCCCTGGTTTGGTAAGCATGTGAATGTATCCATACATAGTATAAAAGATTGGAATATAACAGTCAAACCCCTGTTTATAAACAATCCTTCACTTATTTTATATTCTTTCAATTATTAAAAAAATACATTAACTAAATATCAATAAAAGGTCCTGCAACAAAAAATGTTCAATACACCCACCATGTATCAATATTATGTCTTTAAGGCTTTGCGCCTTACTCATTCTGCCTTCCCACAAGCATGTATTTACCCTCATTGCAGCCCCCTTAAAAACACTTTCAACACAACTCTATAAACATCTCCAACATTCTCTTATCCACGCAAATAACCCCAAAGGTCAAGCTATTGTAGAAAAAAGCAATCACTTACTAAAATTAATGTTGCAAAAACAAAAAGGAGGAGATGGAAGAAATATGCTAAAGACAAACTATGTAAAGCATTGCTTACATTAAATTTTCTTAATAGGCAAATTTCTAATACCACAGCAGCAGAAAGACAATGGGAGGTTAATAAAAAGAGTAAAAATAAAAATGCAGACAACTGATATTTTGGAAAAATGAAACATCCAATAAATGGGAGAAAGAAGAGGTAAAAATTTGGGGCCAAGGTTTTGCTCTTATCATTACAGGAACAGCTCACTTGAGCAGTATCTTGCCCTCACTCAGCCATTTTTTTGCAAGAGAGATGGTGACTGCCCACTTAAATTGAGGCCATCTTGCCTGTTGGAAGATTTCTGATGTTGGATTCACTCTCTTTATTTGTAATTGGTTTGTTGAGTTCTTGAATTTCTTGTTGAGTCAATGTAGATTTTTTTTTCTATTTCTTGGAATTTTGTCCATTTCATCTAAATTGTGTAATGTGTTGGCATACAGTCTTTCATAATATTTTCTTATGGTACTTTATATTTCTATGGTGTCAGTAATAATGTCCCCACTTTCATTTTAGATTTTATTATTTTCATCTCTTTCTCTTTTTTTCCTAGCTTAGCTAAGGGTTTTTCAAATTTCTTGATCTTCTCAATAAAAGAACAGATTTTGGATTTGTTGATGCTGTTTATATCTCTTTTTTTATTCTCTACTACGTTGATTTCTCCTCTAATATTTCTTATTTCTATCTTTCTACTTGCTTTTGGAATTGTTCTTTTTCTAGTTACTCAAGCTGTTCAGATAGGTCTGTTATTTTTGCTTTCTCCTCTTTTTTAAATATATGTGCTCAAGGCTATCAATTTCCCTCTCAGCACTGTTTTTGCCCTATTCCATAGGTTTTGATAAATCTTGAATTCATTTTCATTCATATGGAGGTATTCATTAATTTAACTTGGAATTGCTTCTTTTTACCCACTGAACATTTAGGAGTTTATTGTTTAGCCTCTATATGTTTGTGAATTTTCCCCTTTCCAACCTATTACTGATTTCCAAATTCATTCCATTATGGTCAGACGATGTGATTTCTTTAATATCAATATTTTTATATTTATTGTGACCTGTTTTGTGCCTGAAAATGTAGTTTATCCTTGAGAAAAGTCCATGGCATTTGAGAATAATGTATAACAACCCGCTCATTTGGTGTGCAATGTTCTGCATAAGTGTATTAGGTCTAGCTCATTTATTATATTAAGTTGTGTGTTTCCTTGTTTTTTATCTGTCTAGTTGTTATTTGTATTGACATGAGTTGAATGCTGAAGTCTCCAATTATTATTGTAGTGACATCTATTTCTCATTTTGGGTTTGCCAAAATTTGCCTTATGTATTTTTGGGAAACATTGTTTGGTTCATAGATATTTATGACTGTTCCTCCTTCCTCGTGGATTTTCCTTTTTGTTTGTATATACTTGCCTTCTCCATCTCTTATAATTTTTTGCATCTAAAGTCATTTTATCCAATATTAAAATAGCTATCCCTGGTCTTTATTGGTTACAGTTTGTGTGAAATATCTTTTTCACACCTTTCAAGTTCTGCCTATTTGTACCCTTGAATCTAAGTTGAGTCTCTTTCAGACAGCATATTGATGACACATGATTTTTTACCATTCTTTCAGGCTGTATCTTTTTATTTTAGAGTTTAACCCATTAACTTTCAATGTTAATACTGTTGAAGCATTACTTATTTCAACAATTTTTTCCTTTGATTTTCATATGTCATATCTTGTTTTTGTCT
>JAQZBX010000856.1:0-18534 GCA_029593785.1 Cabassous unicinctus
CTCTCATATGGTAAACGGGTGCGCTATCCATTGCGCCACACCCGCTTCCTGCCGTGAGGTTGCTGCATCAGCCCACCGCACCGCTCAGGCCGGCGTGCCCTCACAAGGAGGCCTCGGGACGCGAACCCGGGCCTCCCATATGGTAAACGGGGGCTCTATCCACTGAGCCACACCCGCTTCCTGATTCATTTCCTTTAGTACTCCCATGCCATCAATTACCACGTCCTTTGGATATTTTGCCTCCTAAATATTTCTCAGATCTGTTCCCTCCCCTCTCCTCCTCCTCATCTCTTGACTAGCCTATCGGTTTTCCTAAGTTCCTGCCTTGTCTTCCTTGAATCCACCTTCCCTGCAACCATCAGTGGCTCCTCATCATCCTCAGGATAAAGCCTATACCCCTAAAATGGCACAAAAGGACTGCATCCTACATAACCTTTAGCCTCGTTCTGTGCCTAGCACTTAGAACTCAGCAACACAAAACTACTTAATCCTCGGCACATGCCTTGCAGTGGTTGCCTCTGGGCTTTTGCTCATGACTCTACCCTCTGTTTCAAAAGCCTTTCTTTCCACCCCACCGTCCACTGACTGACTGACGCTTGCTCCCCTTTGAAGTCAGGCCTCAAGGGTCATCTCCTTTCCTCAGATTCCTTTGTAGATTTCCCTTCTATCTATTCTAGTCAGTTGAGCTAGAGACGCCTCATTTGAGTTCCTTTATACTTGTAAAAATCTCTATTATGGCTTTTTATCATACTATTAATTGTGATTTACTCATCTTTGAATTCCCAACTTCCTGCATAGTGCTTGGAATATACAGGTACATGGTTAATGCTTATTAACGAATTATTTTGTTAGTGTGAAGCTCTCCATGATCTGTCTGCTGATTACCACCATCACAAGACTTCTATAACACCCGTTCTAGCCATACTGAGCTACCTGACGTGTGCCGAGCACACATTGCTTTTTCATGCCTTTGTGCCCTTGGATATGTGGTTTCTTCTGTCTGAAATGCCTTTCCCCATTACTTGTTGTCGTATTAACTTTTTTTTTTTCGGAGGTACCGGATATTGAACCCGGGACCTCATACATGGGAAGCAGGTGCTCAACCACTGAGCTACATTCACTCCCCAATGAGAGTTGGTTTTTCGTTTGTTTTGTTTTTAGGAGGTACCGGGGATCAAGCCCAGGACCTCTTACAGGGAAGCAGACGCTCAACCACTTGAGGTCTTATTAACTTTTAAGATTCAATTCAAATTTCACACATTTGGCAAGGCCTTCCCTGATGGATTTTATCAATCTCCTTAGTCCCATAGAGAAAACTGCATACATCTGTGGTAGCCCTTATTATACCATTTTTATTTATTTCTTGATATCTCTCTCCACCTTTGGACTGAACGCAGGGTCAGCGGCTTATTCATCTTTATATCCCTAACATCTAGAAACATATCCAGCATATAGTGGTCAATTGATGTTTGACTGAATGCATGAATGCACATGTACAAACACGAATAAATGAATGGCCAAGGTGACACTACAAATAAGGGAAACATTTGAGATGGGAATTTAGTGCCTATTCTTTCAACGATATCATGCTACTTCTACCAGCGTGTAGACCTGGATGCACATAGCTAATAGGCAGAAGTGGCTGTGTAATAAGTTCATGCAGAAGTATAAATTATGTAGCCATAGTTAAGAGGATAATTGAAAGTGGATTAGAAATTGAATCAGGCTCCAGAATTTAGTTTTGGGTTTCTTTCTCAACTTAAGTTTTCAAAGCAAAGACTTTTTCTTCCCAAGGGACAAATATTAGGAACCATAATTAAAAGCTCTAAAAAATGAGAGAAGCTGAGTTAAGCAAAAACAGGAAAAAAAAAGTTATTTTTAGTCAAGGCTTCTACCATCTTTTAAAGTATGACAGTTATGGTAAAGTTGCATGTTAAAACAAAAACAAAAATATTGTTTACAAATATTTAATGAATGGGGTTCTTCCCACTTTCTTCCTACCTCCACCCCAAAAAGAAAAGGAAATGGACAAGCATGCCATCAAGTACTTCAGAAAGCTGAGAATGAGGAGTTAGCATGCAAGACACAAGTGTGCACAGACACAGACACTAAGTTCATGCTGGGCTTCCCAAGAACTAGTTAAAAGGGGTTTGGCTAGTGTACTCTCTTTTCTCTCTCTTTACTTATGTTCCCCCTTCCCTACCACACACATTTCTTAAAGTTCATGTAACTAAAATGTTGGAGGAAAAACAACACAGCAGCTAACTAAACGAGGAATCCAAATGTAAAAAGAGAATCGCCAACTCCACTAAACATAAGAAGAGAACCATCAACTCTGTCAGCAGCAGCCACGACAGTCCTGTTAGTTAGGTAATATTCTCAGAAGTGTCTCCAGGTATGCAGGATAGCAAAAATAATCTTTTATATTTATTAAACATCTAGTATTTTTTATTAAAACATGTTTACATATAGGAGGGGAAGGGCAGGGATTCATGTCTCCATTTTAGGAAACTAAGTCTCAAAAAAAGTTAAGGCCCTTGGCCAATGTCAGGTAGCTGAGAAAAGGTAGACTCAGAATTCAGGTTTCCTGGTTGAGTTCAAAGCTGTGTCCCTACATTTTGATATCCCTCAAAGATACTCATCCTTCTCTAATATCTTCCATCAGTTCAAGTCAAGATTCCTAAATCTTATAGCCTAATGGAATTCCTTGGGACCTTGGTGAACTTCTGGGTCTTTAGCACAGTAAGAATGCATGCACATTGGTACTCATTACAGTGCACAAAGCCTAAAGAAATCAGGCTAGAACTAAAGAAAATCAGCCAGTGACTGAAAAAAATTGAGCAAACCAAGTATTTCTTATGTATCCTCTTTGAAGGAGCATTTGCATCTGAGGGTAACAGTGTAAATTTGCTAAAATAGGGACACTTAGATTTTATTATATTATATACAGGCAAATCAAAATGGAGAATGGAGGCAAACAGGACAAATGGTAAAAATCCACCCTTGAGGAAAAAGAAACTGAATTTGGGATTTTTTTTTTTAATGGCCCAGATGGAATGTGTCTAGTAATTGCATTTATCTGGATAATTCTGTCATCTCCCAATCTATCACAATAATGGCAAATATTAATTGAGGGTTTACTATATGTTAGGAATTGTGCGAGTTCAACTAATTGGCTCATTTAATTCTCCCCCAAATCCTATGAGATAAGTGCTATTATTGCACCTATTTCAGCTCAGAGAGACCATATTATTAACCCAAATTATACATCTAGTAAGTGTTGTAGAACCAAGATTCCACCCCAAGTCTGTCTGCTCTATAGCTCTTAACTGCTATGCCCAGTGATAGCAGGAGAGTAGAAACAATGAAAATTTGGTAGGTAAGTAAAACCAGTATGTTGTTTATCATGATTTTGAAACCTAACTGCAGAAGTGTGCTATGTATAAACCTCACAGTGTGCTCAGGAAAAGTATCATCTAATCTCAGAGATGAGAAAACCACAGCCCAAAGAAGTTAGGCAATTTAAAGCTCATAAAACACAGAGAGTTGGAACATAATGCTCTGGACTCCTAGCTAAAGGCCAAATCCACTTTAACTTTCCCACACCAACTATATCATATTTAAACATTGGCCCTTCTGGTCCAGAATAAAAATATTCATCCCAATCCTTTTCCCAATCCTTTTGCTATTGATCTGGCTGTTGGATTTTAAATTCTATTCCTAGAATGAGACTTTTAAGTCCTTTTTAAAGCAACCTTGGTAATAATAAATTTACACAACTTTAATAAACCACATTATAAGAGTAGTCATCACAGGGCAAAACTATGGGCATTGGTTATGTGAGCTGTCTGGAGTTTGGGTGTTAACCACACAGCAGATTTCATAAATTCCAGGGTCAAGCATTTTCCTAGTGGCAGCATGTTTAGATATCATGAGAAGATGCAGGATTAGATAATTGACAATGAAGAAATCAGTCAAGTTGCCACCCAAAATTATTTACCAGAGCAGCTGCAGTCCAGAAATGCCAAGAAGCCAGTCTGCCTAGAAGCCATACTCAGCTGTAGACCAGTTGTGGCTTTTTTTTTTTTTTTTTTCACTTTAGTTTGCTCCAGAATCAGAAGCTATATGTACTGCAATAACTTCTCCTTTGCTTACTTTATATGTTCAAAATCATCTTCCACAAAAAAACAAAAAACTGTGCCTACAATTAATGTTTGCTACCAAGAGGGGGCAGTGGTACCTAATCATGCAGGTGTATGTTCCAGTTTATCTGTGCTGAAGGTAAGCAGTCATTTCCTGTTTTTTAATTATTTACAAAAATTAAAGCTTAAAGAGAAGTTTAACTGAAACATTCAACAGAAGAGTAGATACTCTCACAGACCAATTTTTATATACCGTTTAGTACTATTTTATTAATTGATGGCTGGTATGATTCTTAAGATTATATATGTATTCTCTGAACAGCTTGATAGAAAGAAACCCTTAACTCCTTTTTTATTTACTTGCTTTGAAGTTGTCGAGCCTACGTTTTACATACCTCTTTAGCTTTTACAATTTCTAATACAATGAAAAATCCTTGTTGCTTCTTTCACAGTTAAGGATTATGTCAACTGTTTTCATCTCTCCCTCAGTCAAGTACTTAAAGGAGGACTTGAAAAGAAAAGATAGCACCCTCTCTCCAGTTCTCTTCTCCCAATGTTTCCCATATTTCCCTTCCCTGAAGTCACCATGATGAAATGCTTGACTGTCTCTCACAAAGAGAGTAATTTTTCACTCTTAAGTACAAACATCTCAACAAAACTCTGCAGTAGTGAAATATGTAAAACAATGAAATAATTACTATTCACAATAGACTTGTATTACAGATGTTTCATAAACATTTATTTTCTTAAAAAGAATTACGCACATAGCACCCTAATTATTGTAAATTCTAACTTGGTTGTGATTTAACATTTTAATATATTTAAAGAAGTGTCCTTCCAACACTAAAGAAAAATCAAGCTAAATTTGGTAACAGAACAGGGCTCCAAATTCTCACTGGAACCACCTGACTTGCCACGTGATGCTATGCATATTGCCTCGCTGTCTCTTCACCACCAGAGCTGCTGACGAACTTCCTAACCTTGGGGTTAGGAAGTAGTGAGGGTATCATGGATGAACACATTACATTTACGGGAATATGTGAGGGTGAGATTTTAAATAGCCAAACCTCTTCTTCATCTTTAGATAAATAACTAACTACTACCCCTTCTAATATGTATGATGCTATTAATTTACAAAGGACTTTGAAATAAGTTCTTATTCACTCTTTGTGGCTGCTATTTTATCCATAACCTTAACAAATACTTTTCAGTGCCAACAGTACTGAAGGCCACAGGGGTTGGAACAGGCTCAGAGAGGTTAACTTGCCCAGGTTCCCTGTTGCCTAGGGTTCCCAAGGTAGTGCTTTCCTAATCCCTTGTCCTTTCATCAAAATGAAACTGCCCTGATTCCTACCCCTTATCACTAGGTACTGTGACAGCCTAATTTTAACGAAGACTTAAGGAGTGATAATGGTTTTATGTATTCTGCTCCCAAATAATAAGAACATTTTAATCTAGGCCTTTTTTGCTTCCCAAATAATCATAGCCAAAATGGATGAGTAATGTGACAGGTGGATTGAACAGAGCTGGTGAGAAGGAGAAACAGAGGAGGCACAGCAGGCTGAGATCTCGCAAATCCTACGATGCTAGTAGCTGCCTGAGCACTCTGCTCACACTTAAGACTGAGCCCTAGGTAGAGTCAGGTCTATGTCTACTTCCTGACTGGGACCCGTGGCAACATAAGGGAGTCTAACAAGAGGGTTTTCACCTCTGCATGTGACAATGCGCTGTGACCAACTCCTCCCCCCGAACTTGTGAGGCTCCTATACTCTTGTTAACCACACTTCTCCAGGAGAGGCATGGTGCCCTCTCAGACCCCACCCAAAGTGTTCTCTGAAGACTGTCTCCCTCGCCAGTACAGAGCAGACAGTGAGACCAAATGATACAAGCGGTCATTTGACTCAAGCTAAAAAAATCTTTGCCCTCAAATTATTTAGGAAATTATCCCTTCGTTCTGCCTTGCTTTGGAGACAGTTAATGGGAGAATTTTCCTCCTTCTGCAAAGTGAACAGATTTATTCACAATTCTTACCCTGGAGCAATATACTGCCTCTCATCCTCCCCCTCTCTCTGAGTTACCAACCCTCACTTAGCAATAACCCCCTCAACCCCTGGCAGCTCCAATGAGGCATGCTCACTGTATAGCCACATAGATGAAAGGTAAGTTTGGCCCAATTTCAGGAAAATTCAGGTTAAAACATAGGAATCCAGAAGAGACAGGAGCTAGGGCTTAATTGCCCAGATTAATCTGTCCACATGAACTGAAATTACCAAATAATTGTTTGGGTCTCAAAGATACCAGCTATCACTCTGATCTAAGATATTATCCAGCAGTCTTTAGTGCTTTCCAACCTTCTTCTCCATAGGACTGGGCACAACATGGAGAATGGTAATATTTGAATAGTACTCTTGTGTAAACTGCTGGGGATTTAGAATCCCTGATAAAGTCAGAGGTGACCAGCCCCAGGTTGCTCAGGCCACTTCAGCTCCTGCTTGCCTAGACACTGAGACGGCTGAGGAAATCAGCATTGTGGTGACCAGTTAGGAGGCTTCATCCTTGTAACCCACTGCCTAATGTCCACTTACCAAGGTGCTGTGTCATCTCCTACTCAACTCAGCCAATCCACTCAGTCTTCCTTCCCCTACCCAACTCACTGGTCCGTCAGTCAAGACAGGCACGCTGCCATTCTCCCTCCCTTGCGTACCCTCTTCTTTCCTCTAAGGTAAACTATTCCTATGACTAAAAATGTCCAAGATTTTGTCTTACAACATTAGCTGCATAATCATTTTCAACAATGAGCATGAATTTCACACAGAACAGAAATGTCCTCAACCCCGATCCATCTCCACAGCAATTTCCTCATTATCCTCTGCCCCACTGAGCCAGGGGGAGAAGGAACCCTTCTCTAATGGAGTGTCTCTTCATGTGTGACCTGGAAATTAGCAGTCTCAGAGTCACCTGGGGGACTTGTTTAAAAATGAAAACTTCCAAGACTCCCGGGGATGAGGCAAGAAATGTACATTTCAGATTCACCAGCTCCCAAGGTGATTGTTCTGCACAATTTCTCATGAGAGTTAGAGTCTCTGATTTAATCCAGCCCTCTCCCTTGACAGAGAGGGAAAGTAGGAAACATGCACAAGAGAGGGAAATGGGCTTGTTTGTGTTAAAGTGCCCAGGCCTGGACTGGACTGCGCCTCCCTCCCTGATTAGCCAGCCCGAGCTAGGCAGAGCCGGGACTAGGGATGGGTGGGCCAACCAGCCCCTGCTCCTGCCCCAGAGTCCACACTCACCCGCTTGTAGACGTCTTCCCGGCTGGCCTCATATTTCTGTTGCATGCGCTCCTCCAGGAAGTAGATGCGCAGCTTGAGGCTGAAGTTCTCCTTCTTCAGGTCATTGAGGTGCTGGGACAGAGTGCGATATCCATTAGACATGGTGGACAGCCCATAGGGAGACGCATGCCCAGCTGCCCCCTCACCCTAGGAACATGGTGCAGCGGCACCGCGGCATGAAGCGAGGCGGTGGGGAAGCTGCTGGGGCTGCGGGGCCAGGGAGCCCGGGCTATGGAGACATGGCCCTGGTCGCTGGCACTCTGTCCAGG
This sequence comes from Cabassous unicinctus, assembly GCA_029593785.1. Classification (NCBI taxonomy): domain Eukaryota; kingdom Metazoa; phylum Chordata; class Mammalia; order Cingulata; family Chlamyphoridae; genus Cabassous; species Cabassous unicinctus. The sequence goes on from JAQZBX010000856.1 coordinate 7,741, forward strand.
CCTCGGGACAGGGCTCACTCACTCTGGGTGCTGGAGAACAGCACACTTTCCTTTTTTACCTCAGGGAGATATTTGCGGAATCCCTGACAGGGGAACATGCTGGGTGAACTCAGACACAAGTGGTGTAACCTGATGCCAAGCCAGAACTTGTTGTCACCCTCCTGGAGCCTCCCTGGCACAACTGCAGGCAGCTAACATCTTCTGGGAAGAGAGAGGGGACGGACCCCCAGAAGAGTCCAGAAAATGGGGGAGGGGAGTAATTCAAGGTTGTGGTAAAGTTGCAAAAAAGAGAAAAAATAAAAAAGGTGGGGGGATGTGGGTGGGTGGGTATTTAAGCTCCTGATGGTTGATTTGGACAATAAAGACCAAAAAAGTGTAACAGAAGCAAGAAATAAGGGTGCTATGAAAAAAGAGCACGTATACGAAATGCATGCAAAATGGAGGCCTTGTGTCAAATATCCCATTTCTGTCAGGGGCAAATCTCAAAGGGCTACTAACTAGAGGGGTCTCAAATTTCTTTTAGTGATCCAAACGCTCATCTCAAATCAGTTCCTTCCAAGTTTTCCTTCCCAGGCTTTTCGATCCCTGAGGCAGTTGAATTGACAGCCTCTACTACCACAGACCTCCCCCACCCCCATACACACCATAGCCACCCCCAAAGAAAGAGCAAATCTGCAGCTCCGTGGAATCTTTGCAAACTCTGTTTACCAGTTACACAAGCTCACAAAGAGGCAGGGGCAAAGGTTCCTCCCTCCCTGGTAGAAGGGATGGGGGGAGGAGAGGGAGGGAGCCGTCAGCTGGGAGCCCAGAGATTTCAGCCAGTCACTGGCTCTTAACTCTGGCATCTGCCAAGTGGAGCCAAGCACTCATCACCAGATCCTGCTTGTAAAGCAGTTAAAGTACTTTCAATGACAGCTGCGACATAAGCAGGAAGTATTGTCCATTCCACCTCACAAAGGACATTGTGGGTACCTGGAAGACCACCCCACAGCACAGATACCAAACACAGGTATTTGGCTGCAGTAATACTAGATTGAAAAAAAAATTAGTATTAACCTCCAAGATAAAGGAAATTTAAGTGTATACTTAATTCAAGCACTCACTCATTCCCTCCCCAATATTCCTGGCTTTTCATTCTTCAAATTCCTTTTCAAACTTTCATAAAAATTCCAGTCAACATCTGAGTACCCAGCAGGCAGCATGTTGGGCATGGGGGATACAAAGAGCAGGACAGTCCCACCCCTCACAGAGCTAGGTGGTCCTATAACTGATCACTACCTGTGAAGACATGTGTTTTACACTACAGTCCCCCAAATCTGTGGTTTTCAAACTTTACATTTTTACATTGCAGCCCAGTACACACACATATATACACGTACACACCCAGATGAAGTAAATCTTCCACTAAGTAATTGTTGCCATCACTATGTGTGATGTACTCTATTTTCTATTCTATTTGTCTTTCTGGGAGTAACCCACTAAATTGATTTCATGACCCACTAATATGTTTTAGGCTGCAGTTTGATTAAAATATGGCATCTATGGAAATAGATGAATTTCCATAGATGGAAATCACTGAAGAAAGAGTGATTCAGTCCAACTGGAATGATCAACAAAGTGTCACCAGGAGTGAAAGTGCACTCTGTCTTGAAAGATAAGAAAAGTTTAAGTGAATAAAGTACCTCAAGAAGACATACTAAAACTGAGCATTCTCCCAATAGATTTGGATCTTAAGTAGACAACATATTTCCTATCCTAGACAGTTGGTAACTTAAGCCAAAATATTACCCATTTTTTAAAAATCTACACATCTAAAATTCATTTAAGTATTTTCATTAAATCTGTGCACTTAGAATAAATGAATGTCATTTAGACTTAGTTAGAGACAGTGAAGAAAGGAGAAAAGCCTTAATTGAAACCCAAGACTTTTCTGGTTCCAGTTATTTACTAAATAGCTGTGCAACCTTGGAAGCATTCTCCTGAGGCCTAACTGCCCTCATTTGTAAAATGAAGTGGTTGCAAAGTAGATGTTTTTTTTTAAGTCCCTTTCCCGGTATAAGCATCCTCCATTTTGCACAAGGGGAACCAGGCTGCCAGATGCTAGGTTGGTGTTTATTCATGCTTTCGCTACTTCCCTGGAGTCCTTTATCACATAGGATAATTTAATGAAAGTTTTATGGAAAGTGAAAACTGAATATGAATATTGAATATTCTTATCCAACCTAGAGGTTTCTTTCTGCACATTCGTGCCAAGTTCCTCTTACGCCTTGTGATACCTTGTTCTCCTATCTCTTCAACCTCTTGTCTGTGTATGTTTGTTTTTTTGCCAACTCTTTCAAGTGAATGCTTAAATGACAGATAAACCTGCTTTTTTTCTCTTCACACTTCCTCCCTCGGAGATTTTATACACTTTTTTGGCTATAACATTTGATTCCCAAACAACCCCTAAATTTCAAGTCCTCTCACTCAAGATCCTGTCCTACACAAGCAACTCTTCGCTAGAAAGTTCAATTGAAGCCAGTGGGCGCTACTATGTCTGCCAGAATCTACTCTGGCCATCTGTTCTCCATATTATAGCCAAAATAATTTTTTAAAAACTCAAATTTTATTCTTTCATCTCCCTTATTTAAAACCCTTCACAGGCATCTCATCACTTTTATAATAAAGGGAAAACCCCATTCCATCTCTCCAAAAATCCTGCCTCTTCTTTCAAGTCTTAGTTCAAATCCCACCCAAACAAAGTCTTCCCTGCTACATCAGCCTGGAAAGACTTCTTCCTTTCCTGAATTCCTAAGGCAAATATTGACATTTGGCAAATGTTCATATGCTGCCTTATGATTTTGCTTTTATTGTACTTTTGAAGGCTTATGTACACCGTTCAGAGCTATTTAACTTTTCATGTGTCTATGTCTCTCCAACAAGTCTGCAAGCTAACCAAGGAAGGGGCCAATGGCTTACATGTCTTCCTATGAGCCTACAGCATCTGCAGCAACCTAAGAAGCCCTCTCCTGCGACGCCCATCCCACTGCGCTGTCACAGCACATTCACAGTCACCTCCGAAAGATGAGAGCATTTGCGGGCTGGCAAGGCAGATCCTGTCTCTTTGTCTTCTAGTGCACAGTATTTAGGAAGTGCTCCCTAAATATTTGTTGAATTAATAAATAGATAAGTACTCCATAAATATTTTATATTTTGCTGCTTTGATTTGTTAGATAGAGGCCAGTTTGCTTGTATTATTCTCAAACCTTCCAATAATACAGAAAGCTTTGTTTTAATAGTTCTGAAGAAACTACACGTGCTAGAATATTTCTTGTGGAAAAATAATGTTTTGTTCATTTACATTTCTAAGTTATAGGCCCACCCTGACCTCCTCCTTGAACTCCAATTTATATCAAACTTAGTAGAGATCTTCACTTGGATATTTAATATAAGCGCCTTCTACTTGTGATGTCTAAAACTGAACTCTTGACCTCCCCCCCAAAAAAAAACATGCTCCTCCCTCATCAGACCCCATTTCAATTTGTAGCAACTCAAAGTTGCACTCTTTGGCCCCAAACCTTTGAGACATCCTTGACTCTTCCCTTTCATACACATTGTCTAATCTTACTTCAAAGCTTATTTCTAATCTTCAAATCTTATTTCTACCTTCAAAACATATATAGAATCCATGCACGATCACTACCACTGGCACCTCTACCACCCTGGTCCAAGGTACTAGCATCTCTACCCTGAGTTATTTGAATAGCCTCCAAAATTGATCTCCCTCCTGGAGACTGGAAGCCCCACTGGCTTCCCATCTGACAGAGTAAAAGGCCAAGTCGCTTCATTAGTCCATAAGACCCAAGGCCCTACATGACCTGGAGCCTCTCCGCTCCTCATGACCTTTTTGACTTTACTTCCTACTACTCTCCGTCCCCACCCCACCCCCAGCACTCTTTCTCCTTGCTGTTTCTCAAAAACAGCAGGCACCTTCCCCCCTCAGGCCCTGGAGCTTGTTGTTTCTTTGCCTGGTATGCTCTTTCTATAGCTATCTGCAAGGTTCTCTTCCTTACCCTTTTCAAGCCTTTGATTAAATGTCATCTCCTCGATGAGGTGACCATCTTATTTAAAACTGCGATCCACTCCATGATTCACTCCATATCCCCTCTCATTGTTCTTTTCTTGTTGTTCTTCCACAGAACTCTCACCTTATAAAATATTTTGTTTCCTTGTTTATTTTGTTTCTTCTCCATCTCTTGCCAATAGCATGTAAACTCCAAGAGAAAGTCAGGATGTTTGTCTACTTTTTTGCTCACTGCTGTATCCAGTGCCTAGAATTGTGCCTGGTACACAGTAGGTGTTCAATAAATATTTGTTGAATAAATGAATGGATAAATGACTAACCTGCTGACTTTGACCCCTCTATATCTAATTTTAATAGGTTTCAATCTGTATACAAGATTGTTTACAAATTATTTTAGAATGAAGAACATATTTAAAGGCATTCCTCCTTGTAAATAGGACATTTCATAAGTAAAATAAATTATTCTAACAAGCTAATTTTAACGCAGATTGCAGAATCTGGAGTTTCTACACAAGTACCAAACAAATACGGAATAATATGTGACAAAGTAGAATCTTACTATAGTAAGAACTATAGAAATTAGAAAAGAGAGGCTCCATATAGAATTGGGACTTTAACTCCCCTTAAAGGATGAATCAAAGTTGGATAGGCTGGGAGGAGAATTCAAGGCAATCTAGGCAGGTGGAACGAACCAAAGGTACAGAGGGCCACCGGGACTGAAACAAAGGGCACCTACTATCTCACTGGGAGAACAGGGAGAATGGGAAACAAGGACCCATAGTATGGAGATCTTGAAGTTCAGGGTAAGAAGTCTGAGTTTGCTTCTCTAGGTAGCTCTCACAAAGGGCAAGGAGAAAGGCTGTGGGGGAGGGGAGGGGACCAGGAACTGCTTACCTAGAAGGTTATTTTGTTTGTTTGTTCATTGCTTATGTTTTACTTGTTTGGTTTTGTAACCTTAAATCAGGAGTTCTTAACCTTTTTTGTTCCACAGACCCCTTACTAACCCACACTATACGGTGAATTATTTAATAAATATATCACACCCACACCAACACGTCCGCACAAGAATAATGTTCTTTTGAATTTCAATTCAATTCAAGAACCCCTGCCTTAAATAAAAACACATATACCTGGGCCCCACACTATATTAAATGGCAGGGTCTCTAGGGGACACCTCACAGGCCTGTACGTCTTGATTAGCTGTGCTATTCTTAGACAATAAAGAACCATTGCAGGTTCTTTTTCTTATTTCTATCCTAACTTTGTAGGTTTCTAGCCTTGTTCTTTCTTTTTTCCATAGTAAATTTAAAACCTTTACTGTTTCCTCAAAATACATTTTTTTCCAAACATCAAAACTCTCCTCTGTTTTTTCCTTAATTTCTTCCTTCCACCCCTTTCGTGATGTATTAGTCCTGACTGGAAATAATAGTTTAATAGGGACTCAATCAGTGCCAACAATAGTAGGAGGATTACAGCCCAGCTGTTGTATGTCACACCCCATTAACAAAGCCAACTGTCCAGTCAGCCATTTAAAAAAAACAGCTTCACATTTGCTGAATCACATTCAGACCCCCCAGATAGCTCTTGGAATGGAGATACTTCAAAACATATTCATCTCTTACCATTCTCTCTCCTAAAAATAAAGTTCCACGCCACTAAACATGATTATCTTAGTGGAGATATTCTTTTCAAATATAATAATGCTTGAGCAACTTAGACTCTACTAATCTGATATCTGTGATAATTCATATCTTTACATTTTTTTTGAAAATAAAAATATTTTAAGTAAGTTAATATGGTAAACAAAGAAACAGGAGAATAGGGTTTTAAGCACCCTTTGATATATCACTCTCCATTCACAAACAGGCAGTAAGTATTATCACTATCATGCACACTTATCTTGGACAGGTAGCATGGCATTGTGAAAAGAGCAATGGCTTTTGAACTAGGGAGACCTAGGTTCAAATCCCAGTTCTGTCAGTTCTAGTTCACCTAACTTTGGGGAAATTACTCAATAGTATTTACCGGGAGGAAGGAGTTAGGGGACTGGGATCCAGATAAGGTACTAAAAGGGCTGCAACTGTATCTGTAATGTTAAAGTATTACTTTTCCTTTAATCTGAGGTAAATACAGGGAAAAGAATATTTGTAAAAACCAAGATATTGGATATATGGAAAAGTGTTTTATTATTCCTTGTACATCCCTGTTGTTTATGAAATCGATCATTTTTTTAAGCTACTTTAAAGGGAATGAAACTAAAACCATGGAGTAGGGCTCAGGGAGGCAGCTGTGAATTGGATATAAGGACAAATTCTTTTTTTCAGGATATTATTATCATTATTTTTAAATGAAGTCATTCAACTTTCTTTTTTCACTTAATGCATTTTTTTTTAAAGATTTATTTATTTTATTTATTTATCCCCCCCTTGCTGCTTGTGCTGCTGTGTGCATTCGCTGCGTGTCTTCTCTGTGTCTGCTTATCCCCCCCTTGCTGTGAGGTCTTGCCGCATCAGCCCACGGCGCCGCGCGCCGGCCTGCCCTCACAAGGAGGCGCCGGGAAGCGAACCCAGGGCCTCTCATATGGTAAACGGGTGCTCTATCCATTGCGCCACACCCGCTTCCTGCCGTGAGGTTGCTGCATCAGCCCACCGCACCACTCAGGCCGGCGTGCCCTCACAAGGAAGCCTCGGGACGCGAACCCGGGCCTCCCATATGGTAAACAGGGGCTCTATCCACTGAGCCACACCCGCTTCCCTGCATTTTTTTTTTTTTTGGTGTACAATTCTATGAGTCCCCTCCCCCACCACCACCACCACTTGCTGTCTGTGTCCATTAACTGGGGTGTCTTTTTCCTGCCTTCTCTTCTCATTTTTCTCCTGCAGTCTTCACTGGGATTCGATCCTAGGAACCTCCAATGTGGGAAAGAGGCATCCTGTCGCTTGCGCCACCTCAGTCCCTGGTTTCTGGCGTGTCTCACCTTGGCTCTCCCCTGTGTCTCCTGCTGCGTCGTCATCTTGCTGCGTGGCTCGGCGAGGCCTGGCTTGCCGCGCGTGCACGCGGGCCGGTGGCTCGCCTGCTCACCTTCTATTTATATTTTACCAGGAGGTCCCAGAAATCAAACTGGGATCCCTCCATATGGCAGGCAGATGCCCAACCACTTGAGCCACATCCACCCCCAAGTAGGATATTGCTTTAAAAACAAAAGTTAACAAGCGCTAGCGAGAATGTGGAGAAATGGGAACCCTTGTACACTGTTTTTTGGGAATGCGAAATGGCGCAGCCACCGTGAAAAAACAGCCTGGCAGTTCCTCAGAAGCTAAACATGGAATCACCATATTCCACTCCTAAGTATTTATTCAAAAGAATTAAAAACAGTGACTCAAACAGACACCCGCACACCGGTGTCACAGCAGCACCATTCACAATAGCTCCAAGGTGAAAAAACTCGTGCCCATCAACAGATGAATAGATAAACAAACCGTGGTGTATGCCCACAATGGAACACTATTCAGCCACAAAAATGAAGTTCTGATACACATACAACATGGATGAACCCTGACGGCACCACGCTGAGTGAAATAACCCAGAAGCAAAATGACAAATATCGCATGATTCCACTTATATGAAAGACCTAGAATATGCAAATTCATGGAGACAGGAAGTAGATTACAGGTTACCAGGGGCTGGGTGTGGGGGCGGAGTTGGGGAGTTATTGTTGATGGGTACAGAGTTTCTGTTTGGGGTGACACAAAGTTTTGGTAATACAGGGCTTCCTAACAAGGGGTCAATGAGCTCGAATTGAAATTCAGAAAGACATTATTCTTGTGGGGACGTGTTGCTATGGGTATGATGTATTTATTAAATAATACACAGTATAGTGTGGACTTAGTAAGGGGTCCGTGGTTTTCACCTGACTGGCAAAGGGGTCCGTGGAATAAAAAAGGTTAAGAAGCACCGTGGTAATGGATGGTGATAATCATAGCACAAATTGCAAATCTAATTAATACCACTGATTTGTACAGTTAAAAGTAGTTTAAATGGGAAATTTTGTAACAGGTCATGTTACCACAATAAAAATTTAAAACAAAAAAACAACTTCAGGTGCCCCGGCCCATCGTCAACAATCATCAGCTGGGGAGTAGCCCAGGTATCAGTACTTACAAAAATAATATTCTCCCCAGGTGAAGTGAAGGTGCAGCTAGGGCTGAGAACCACTATGTTAGGAGTGGCCAGGAGGTCTGCCCATCCTATGGGAAAGTCATGGGTTTGAAGAGCAGGTGGGGGCCAAGGGTCATCAGCCCCTCAGCAAAGGACAAATTCTTGAGTAGAGTTTGATGTAATGAACTTATTTCCACACTCCATCCATATATAGCCTATTTATTGAGCACTTACATTATAAGAAAGAGTAAATTTCCTGTCACATAAGGGACTCAACTGAAACTAAAGAACTACTTGTCAGGGATATAGTTAAAAGTCTTCAAATATCATCTACCAGTTAGCTCTAGGGATAATCCACAGTCATCCTGAGAGTATGTTTGAAACATATTTTCTCAGAGAAACAATACTACAAAGGGTAGTAACCAACAAGAGAGCTATTACATTTTGTTTTGTTTTGTTTTTTTAATAATAATTTTTTTTTATTTTTAAGAGATACTTAGATTACATAAATGTTACACAAAAACTGTAGGGATTCCCATATGCCCCACTCCCCACACCTCCCACACCCTCCCATATGAACATCCTTCATTAGTGTGGCACATTCATTGCAATTGATAAACGCATCCTGGGGCATCATTAAGCATGGACCATAGTTCACATTGTAATCTACACTCTCTCCCACTCAGTTCTGCATGCTGTGTGATGATATAAAATGGTCTATATCTGTCATTGCAGTGTCTTTCAGGATGATTCCCAAGTCCCAGAGAAGCCCCCGTATTTCACCTGTTTTTCCCTCTCCCTGCCCCCAGAGCCTCCAGTGGCTCCTGGCTCCATACCAATGTTGTAATTTCCTTCATTGCTAGGATCACAATATGTCTATAGTAGAATACCAGTAAGTCCACTCTAGTCCATAGTTCTTTCCCCAATCCTGGGGATTCTGGGATGGTGATGTCCACTCCAAGCTATTATGTTTTTAAGGAATTACCTTTTTTTTTTCTTTAGGAGGTACAGGGGATTGAACCTGGGACCTGGTACATGGGAAGCAGGCACTCAACTATTGAGCTCCGTCCCTCCCCAAGCTATCATTTTTTAAAGAATGTGAATGCCCCACCAGTTTTCTTGCAGTAAAGTCCCAAAAGGTAGTGGGAGTCTTCCTGTTCACAGAGCTCTGGAAACCTTGCCCAGCAGGAGATGAGGAACAGGAGCCTGGTAAGTTCAAGGACAACTTATCTCTAAGACAAAGGCAGTCAGCGACGACGGGGGACCCAGGAATTATCCCCAGCAGCCTATGTAGCCACAATTGTGCTGACTGTTACGTATTCAAAACAGCCCTATGCGATGGGCACACAAAAGGCTGGGGAGTATTTCCTACTCCAGAGCACCCAGTGGAATGCAACCTAGGACCCCAGCTTGTTTTGGATTGGGGAACAGGGAGCAGACAGGAAGAGATGGGACAGGGAGGAGGGAGGAATAGCTTGTTTTACATATAAATAGTATATTTATAATATCTATATCTATCTAGGAGTTCCTATACTGTTCTGATAACTTAATTCCTGGCTGTTTTGAATGACTTGGATTTGTATTAAGAAGTTAATCAGATAGAATCATACTGTCTTCACAACAGCAATCACCTGCATAGGATTTGACAATCCCAAGGCACTTCCATGAATATGTACCTCACTACAATCCTGTGAAGTAAGCAGGTTCAATATTATTATCCCATTTCACTCCCTAGGAAAGTCAGACATCAAGAGGTTAGCTGACTTGCTCATCTAGAAAGTGGAGGAGCACAGAGTACAACTTCCCACAGTCTGACTCCATATTGCACACTCATCAGGACTTTAACCATGATTACCCATGAACCTGGAATGCACTTGTGACCAATAAAGTAGCCTCACCTTCTACCTCAAGGCCCCTGCATCTTTTCAAAAAGTACCCCTCCTTGTGACCGTGGAGAATCTGACCACCTGAACCTGTGTAAAAAAAAAATAGTTTTCTCCATTTTCAAGATGAGGAAACCAAAGCTGGACCTCAGAAAAAGAAACCAAAGCTGGGAGAAGTAACTTACCCAATCCTTTCTCTCTTGCAGAGGATTGTTTTTATGATAAAATTCTATTAAAGTTAAGTTCAACTTAATTCAGTTAAAGGTAAATGGTTTAGAAGTGATCATTTCTAAATATTCTGTATATTAACCCCACCTAGATCTTGGGACCCTAGTAGAAAGTCTAGATGAAGAATCCTCTAAATGGTCCTCAATATTGAGTACTCATGAATTATTATGTTTTTTCAAAAGGTAAAGCTTGGTTATAATCATCAGATAAAACAGAATGAGAACATATGGTCATTCTGTATTTTTGCACAGATAAAACATACTTATTAGGCTGTCCTGGAAAGGATTTAGAACTTTTGCAGACCACATTTTAACAAGACAAATGTAAATTAAAGTTAATCAACTTGGTCTTCCACTCCTCACTACTTTCTCCCCAACACAGGGTATTTCTGCCCTGTGTTCTAGAAACTACTTACTAATACCTGGCTGTATTAGTCAGCCAAAGGGGTGCTGATGCAAAGTG
>JAQZBX010000856.1:18634-94665 GCA_029593785.1 Cabassous unicinctus
CAGCTGTAGGCAGGAATAAGGCTCGTGTCTCTCCCCAGAGCTCATTTCTTTCCAGGCTCAGCTGCTCTGCTCTCTTCACAAGGTCAGCTGCAAACTATCAGGCTCGTCTCTCTTCCCAGGGCCTCTGCTATGTCTAATGGAGCCTTCTCTCTTTCCTCACATATCTGTTTCTCTATCTACTTCCATATGAGAGTCTGTTTTATCCCCACCAAGGGGGTGGGGATTCAACCCTGCACACCCTAATGACATGGTCAAATCAAAGCCCTTATCTTAACATAATTTACTCAAAGACATCTCAGCTGAATCTAAAACAATCAAAGGGTATCCCACCCAGAGGAACAGACCAGTTTACAAACATAACAGAATATCTTTTTCTTTTTTTTTTTTTTTTGGAATTCATAAATAATATCAAACTGCCATACTAGCTCAGAAAGCAGAATGTGAATTCTACAAAGACCTGGCTTTTTCCTTCAGTGTTCTGGGTTGCACAATGAACAAATAAATCTGTTTTCTGAAATTCTGTTTCTGAAATTTCAAATTAATTCCTGAAGTTCCAGGGTCTTTCAGATGCTCAAGTATTAATAATACCATTCCATTTTCTCCTCTAAAGCTCAGGAGCAGTCAGCTATCCATTCTCCATGCAGCCTTTTCTTGAAATAACTGGCCTGGTGACAAGAGAGCTAACAGCAGGCTAGTAAGTTAACTCTGTTTTGGTCTCAGGCAGCTACAGCACGTGGCTAAAGAAGAGGGTCCAGATGACGTTCCTGCTGACTCCCCTTCCATAGATACATCCCCACACCATCCCCAATCCTGGAATAACAAGGAGTCATCATCATCACACTGGAGCCCTCTGCAGTATACAAAAACAAAGCAAAACAAACAACTGCCCTGGCCACCAAAACTAAATGGCACAGCCAGAAGCAGTGCTGTCAGAGACAGTTAAAAAGGCTCGCCGGCAGCAATGACCACTGAGCTGCACTTCTGCCAGAGCCCCCACAGATGCCCCTAAGCACATGCCTCAGTCGCTTGGCCCCACCAACACCAGAAGTACTTGGGGTTGTTCGTTCACAATTGGTCCAACCAAGGAAGATTATTTGGTGAGTTTCCAGTATTTTGAGGGCATATAACAATCTATGGCCACACTCATTTCTCTAAATTTTCAGGAGTCCTTTCTCCATCCTTCTATAGGAAAGAAGGCAGTTTTAAAGGCACAATCAGGGTCTGCTCTAAGTATAGGAGCTAAGAATTCAAGTGATACCACAAAGGACTATAGTTGTAACAATAATACATTGTTATATTGCATTCTCTGCCTGGTATTGGTCACCAGGGAGGTACAGCCAATTTGAACTTAATGGACACACTATGCTCCAGTCATGACATGTAGCCTCTTATTCCTGAACTCACTGCGTTCTCTGCTGCCTCCAGGACTTTGCATGTTTAACATTACTCTGGGATGCCGTGCCTTTCCACCACCACCACCACCAACCCCTCGGCTATGACTTAACTAACTCCAATTCATCCTTAAGGACTTGACTTAGATCTTACTTACTAAGGGAAGACTAGCTGACCCTAAAGCTTGCCTGAAGGCCCCTGTCTGTATGCTCCCAGCCTATCTGTACTACTTCTATTGTGGCTCTTATCACAATATATTGGGATCATATCTTTGACTATCTCCCCAATTTGACTTAGAATTCCTTAAGAGCAGGAAGGACCTCTTTTTTTGTTTGTTTGCTGTTGCTGTTGGTTTAATGATTATAAAAGCACGAATGTGCCTGCTGCAGTGGTTCCCTTTCTCAGTGGATGACATCACCTGGCTGCCCAAGAAAGAAAACTTGCCATCCTTCATTCATCTAAGACAAAACCAAAAAGGAAAAGGCATGCCTGCCATGCTAATAACTATATGTAGTAGTGAACAGGATAAACACCGTCCCTGCTATCATGGCTCCCAGAATCTGGCAGAAAAGAAAAGACTGTGGATAAATTACTCATGTTCTTAAAGAGAAAGTGCTAGGTGCCCTGGAAGTTTACAACAGAGTGACAGCCTAGTCTGGGGTGGGAATGGAGAGATGAACGTGTGGTACTTCATCCTCGCGCTTCTCCTTTGTTGACTCTAAGTCCAGTCAATCGCTTAGCCCTGTGGATTCTGCCTCTGAATTCCCTCTTTACTCTGTCCATTTCTCTCCTTCCTCTACTGCCTTTACCACCATCCTTTGCCTGGAATGCTGCAGCAGCCTAACTGCTCTCAGCCTCTAGTTTTAGCTGCTCTTATGCACAGTACCTTCAGAAGCCAAAGGGATCTTTGAAAAAGTAACATCTGATCATGTCACTTCCCTGTTTAAAAGGCTTCAGCAGCTCCCCATTGAGCTTGGATAAAATTTAAAGGCCTTACCATATCTTCCAAGGCTCTACATGGTTCTCTCTCTCTCTCTCTCTCTCTCTTTCTCTCTCTCTCCCTTCTCCCCTCCCCCTTCTCTCCCTCTCTCTCTCCAGTCTCAACTATTCCCCACCTTCCTTGCACTCCATGCTCTACACATATTGACTTATTTCAGTTCTTTACTTCATCTGGATCTTGATTCACACTGTTCCACCTGCATGGAACATACTTCATTCCCCCAACCTGCCCCATGTTAATGTGGCTAAGTCTTATTCCTCCTTCAGGTCGCAGCTTAGAGCTAGTTTCCTAGGAAACTTTCCCTGGATCTTTCCGTGCCTTCAGACTGAGTGCCCAGCTGTCAATTCTGTAGCACCCTTTACTTGTATCATAATATTGATTACATTCTGTTGTAACTGGCTAGTCTGTAAACTCTGTGACAGCAGGAACCATGCTTGCTTATTAACCATGGTATTTGCAATGCTTGACATGTGGCAGATAGTAAGAGCTCTAGAAATATTTGTGAATGACTAGGTGAAGAAAATGAACATGCATTATTAAAAATTCAGATAAAACAGAAAGCTATAAAGAAGGCAAAAACCAATGCTAATCCTATTGCCCAGATACAATCACTATCAATATTTGGTATATGCCCTTCCTGACATTTTCATATATTTTTTTCTTTCTCAAAAATGAGATCTTATTTTATGTAATTGTTTTCTTTTAATCTTAAGTTTGTTATTATGGATATTCTTCCAGTTAGTACATGGCTCCATTTCATAATGTTCTGCTCTGTGCTTATACCATTCTTGGAATAATTAATCCCCACCTTGATGGATGATTAGATGATTTCTAATTTTTCATTAGTACAAAGAATACTGAAATAAAGGTTCATCCTTGAACATAAATCTTTTCATATGTTGCATTGTTGTGCAACTAACAGCTAACACATGGCCTAGCACACATGATGTATTCATATACTTAGTGGATGAGTGGATGAACAAACAAAAGAATAAAAGGATCAGCTGACAATAAGGAAGCATAATAAAATTGTGGCCAAAAGTTCAGACTCTGGAATCAGTACACCTATGCTCAAATCCCACCTCTAGCACTTTCTACCCTCTAAGTACCAACGAAGATAATGATATCTATTATCTCAAAGACACCTTACCTCAAAGGACTGTTGTCAGGACTGAATAAAATAGTGCAAGTCTAGTGCATTGACAGAGCACACATACTGTAGGTACTCAAAAAATATTGGCTGCTATCATTATTGTTGTTATTTTTATCTATTATTGGAATACAAATTATTATTGGAATGAAAATTCCTCAGGGTCCACAGGAAGAAAAATAGACTTCTCCTCATAAAGTGAAGGAGAGAAGAAAACAAATTCTAAAGAGGAGATTGAACGGAGATATTTAAAAATAAAACAAAGAAGAATCATTTTCATTCAAGTGCAATATTCTCTCTGGAAGTGATCACTCTTTTTTCTGTGTTGGTAACCGTACCTTTCAGAATTTTCAGGGTTGTTCAATTTTTGTAATTTCATTCTTTTTGATAACTTATTATTCATTTATTAATTGTATAACTAAATGTGATTAATATTTACAACTCTGAAGAATTTACATATATGGAAAGAATACAAATTAGATAAAATGTTTTGTCTTAATATTAGGTTTTAAAGATATACATTTATCTGATAATTACTCCAATCTTGTAATGTCTCTTTCACTGTTGTCTTAGATAATAATTAAATTTAATTAAATTAAATCTTGTGTAATTTAAATTTCTTATGCTCCTCATTAGAGCCTATGTTCTCTGAGAATGGTAAGACTTAAACATCTCACATCTCTGTATCCTCTACAACACACAGAGTCATTTCTCCTACTTAGTAGTCCATAGGAAAAAAAAGTATCAACTTAACGAATATTTTTGGCAATGTTGCTTAGGAATGCAAACGTTGCTGAAAGGCGATGGAATGACTGTGGGAAGCCCTCTGAAGAGCCGTGTTTATAAAGAAGGAGAAAAACTGGTGCTTATGATTGCTCAAAGTTTAGGACTCCCCCTACCCCCCGTCCCTTCTCATCTAACAAACTTTTGAATGTATCAAAATGCCGGTGAAAACCTGACCAGTATGTTTGAGGCAATGTGGTTTTGGGAACATGAATGTCTTTTTTTTTTTTAATGAAGAACTTCACTAATAGCATGCATTTTCCAAGGCTGTTAACTGCAGAGAAACACTCAAGAGGCACTGAAATTGCTGAACCTAAAGGCAGCAGTGACATGACCCGGATTCACCTAAACTAGGACAGAAAACTCAGCCTACGATAACGCCCATCTCTGTAAAGGTGCAAACGCCCTTCAATTTTAGGACTTTTTTTTTTTTTTTTTTAAGGCTCACAGACTAACTTCCAAGTGGAAAAGTTTGCCAGGATGGGTGGGGCCAGAAGAGGCTGACTCACTGTGGTTGGATTCAGAATGCAGGGCAAGCTGGCCTCAGACTATAAATAGGCTAATACTGCAGCTGGGTTTGCTGGTATTTTCATGGTAAAGAAGACATTGCTAGAAAAGGTGTAAACAGGACAGGGCTTTAGCGAACTCCTCTGACTTTACAGTCACAGACCCCCACCCCACTATGGCTTTTCTGTAGCATTTGCCTTTTTGACTCTATGCCTAACCAAACTGCACACATTCCACCAGTGTAACCACTCCTTCTTCTCTGAATGGCCCTCTCATTTCCCCAAGAACCTTGGCATAACCAGAGTTATCTTGGCTCTGCCACTTAACACCGGTGTAACTTCAGGCACTTATTTGAGCCTTGGTTTCTACACTGCTATAATGGATGTAATAATAACATGTATCAAATTAGGAAAATTAACTGAGATAAAAAAATATATATTTTAAATACAGAGAAAAGTGCCTGTCATATAGTAGACACTCAATAAATGTTATTCATATTCATTACTATGATCTCCATAAGTCCTGTCACATATTATTTCAAAAGGTCTCTGCTTCTTTCTCTTCACATTTCTAATTTTACCATCCCACTTTAGGTGGCAAACTGTCTCCCTTTAACCTCACCACTAAAAATCAATATACATTTCCCAACTTCCCAGTTTCCACCCTATCCAATCAATTAACACACCAAGACCTTCCTGGGAACCATTCAACTTACTGTGAATGCTAAGTGGAGGCTTGGGGAAATGCAAACCTTTTCAAGAAGTTTAGCTTAGTTGATGAATATTTATTTAGCACTTACTATCTACTGGTCATTATTCTAGAGTCTAGAGATTAAAACGAAGGCGCAAGAGGTGTATTCTGCCCTCAGCGAACTTAGAGTCTGGGTCTATTTTGAATTGGAAAATCAGGGAAGGCTTTTCTAAAAAACAAAAGCAGACATGGAGACAAAGGGACTCCAGGCAGAGGGAACAGCAGGAGCAAAGGCGGAGGTAGGAAGCAGCTTTGAACTGCAAGCAGTTCAGAATTAGTGGGTAGAAAGCTTGCGATGGAGACCATCGGGAGATAAAAGTGGATTTACAGTCTACCCAGGGAAGACAGAAGTCTGGTCAGAATTACAGTCTGTGCCAATTCAAACAGGAGAAGTGAATGGTTCCACTCCCTGATGAGCCAGCACCTTCATTAGCACCCGACTTCCACTAGCTGAGCTCTCCAACCTAGAAAGTATCACAATTTTAGGTCACAAAATATTTTTTAGGTCACCAGGTATTCTCAGGTCCATAATTATGAGACATTAGGCAAGTTCTTTTTAACTTTCTTTGTGCTTTGATTTCCTATTTGTAAATTAAGTTAATAACCATGCCTTCTCCACAGGGTTGTGAACATTATAGGAGGGGCTCTAAAACATACTTAGACCAGTACCTGCTACATAGGAAGTGATCAACAAATGCTAGCTAGTATTGTTTACGCGGTGCCCTAGCTTCACTCATCCCAGAGATGCCGGAGGTCGGGGTGAGTGCAACCATCGCTGAGAAAGCTTTTATCACATGACTATAACCACTTGTATGTAAAAATTTTTCTGACCTACCTTCTCAGGGCCTGGACTTTGAGCAGTTTGTGCAGTTTTTAGAGATACGTTTACCCAATCCACTTATATTTGCTAACCACGACCTGGACATGTAAGACGAAAGATAACCTGTCAGGATTTATAGTCATGGCACATAAACTCTAGGGTCCTGGAAAAGTCACAACTTCTGTGATCCTTGGTTTTCACACTTGAAAAACGAGGACAGCAATGATCTATTTTTTCATGGACGTTTGTAAAGACAAAATAAAGCAATTTATGAGAAGTGCTTGACACACTGGTCAAGCCTACAAATAAAAAAAAATAGAGACACCTCCATCAGTGGATCCTCTGGGGAATAAGGCCCTTTTTTACAAAGCTGACAAGGTTTAGATGTTAATTAATTAAACCATTCACTCATTCAAAGCATATGTATGTAGCATATATGCTAAGCCAAACTCTCCATACATTATGGGAAACAATACCTATTGACCTCTATTTGAAAAACATACCATGGAGTAACAATTTAATTTACACCTAGCAGTGTGACACCTGCTTCAAGGCCTGTAAGAGTTTACCCTTCTCTGGTGCAAAATCTTTAGTGGGTCCATTCCTTTGCTCTCTCTGAGTACAGCTCCCCATCCTTTACCCCAAAGCTACCGAATGCATGTTATAAATTTAACAGAACATATGATGTTATTTTATTTAGTATTTTACATTTTCAAGGTAAGGCATTGAAAGGTGTCTCTATACCTCGTATATTTTTTCCAACAAATGTGTCTGCTAATTTTCAAGATCTCCTATAAGGGTCTACATATAGAAGGTGCTGACCTTCAAAGTCTATAGAATGGATGGACGAATGTAAGAATGAATAGACGTATGAGCACAATGACATAGCTCGGATTACAGCTAATGACTTTTCTGACAAAGATGTATGCCTTCACTGTTACATATTTATCAGTTGATACATGGGGAGAGGGAGAAATTGAAAATGTCTCTTATTGGCCTTTTCTCTGCTTCTTAGCTTGGTTTCTGTTAGTGGTTCCCAGCGTTGAGAGGTCAGGAGTACTCAGAGCTACCAGTCCTGAACTCTAAGAGACAAGGAATTAGGACTCCACATCTGGAAGTCAGCTGACCTCTGCTCATCTCCAGACTCAGCCCAGCATTTTCCCTCTTCCCATTCATCCCAAAAGTGGAGGTGGCATCTCTTACTTCTCTGTTCCAAATCACCTTTCAAACAAAAGGACAATGTGGGCTGACCATCCTTCAGAGGACATCCACGCAACCAGAAGTGGCCCTGCCCTTCTGTTCACTCTTTCTGCACTGCAGCAGATCCCAAAGGCAAAAGAAGACGGAGGGGCCGGGAGTGTTACCAGCGCTGCTCCCACCACCACTACACAGCTGCTCAGAGGAAGAGTCTTCAAAAGCCACTTAATATTCCTGCAAACACCGTGTCATTTTTTTTTCAACCAGTATCCATGACAACCCTGAGCAGAAAAGATCAAGAGTAGGCTGTTTAATTCTCAGGCGCACGTTATATGGTACATATTCTTTGCCCACAGGACTATTTGGTAGGATATACATTAAATCTTAGCGGAACGTTTCTATTTACAAATTGAGGAACGACAGCTTAATGGATCTGGGTAAACCCATGCCAACGCTGCTCTATTAACCTTTTCTTTGAAAATAGAATTTTATTTTTTTATGTCAAAAGCTATCAATTCAAGAATGAAAGAAACCCAAACATCTCAGGTCCATTTACACATTACTCATGCATAGCCTGATCCCTGGGCATCCCCCAGGGAGGCACCAAAGAGCTGTTTCCTTTTATAGAACACGGGTGCCTCTTTCAGGCCATGTAAATACCAGGGGACAGGTTCCATTGGACAGACTTCCTGGGAACAGCCCAGGGCAGGAAGAGCTAGGGACCTGTATCTCAGTATCAATGACTGCTCTTGGACAGATCTAAGGCAAAACCTATCAGGAGGCAGAGCACTTCAAGAGTTGATACGGGAGTTTCAAGCAGCATTTCCAGATTCTTGTTGAGAAGTAAATGACTGGGGCTGAGCTACCCTCATCCTGCAGACAGTACCAGATCTCTAGAGTGGTCCAAGCCGGTAACAGAAAATAAAACAGCAGCAGACTGAGCTAGGTCTCCTGGACTCACTATGGTACAGCTACAGAATCTCAGGGTACCACAGAGACTTCCTGAGTTTACCTGAGAAGTAAATCAGGGTACAAAGAGTAAGACAGAGTTCAGCGGTGCAGGCAATTGTCCATGAACCACAGCCCCCAGCATACAGATAACAGAGCATATGTGTATTGGGACATGTCCCCTTGAAAGAGACACCATTATGGTAACAAATCCATAATTCAGAATAATCTATGGGTCATAATTTTTATAAGACATCCTCATCCATGTAACTGGTTCTGATTGGGATAACCATGATCCACGCATGTGACTCACCTTCTCAAAGTCTCGAAGGGCTTGGGTCTGCACCTGAGGAGGTTTTTCAAATGTCCTCAAGGAATGTGTTTGCCCAAAGGAGACTTTCTCACCACTTCTCCAGCTCTGTGACTGCACTGGAGGGCCTCGATCTTTAATATCACTAAGCAAAGCTGTCAGTGAAAACAGAAAACAACAAAAAAGCTTATATAATAATGGCACTATGATCTTTTTTTTTTTTTTTGAGGTACCAGGGGCCGGGGTCATATGTGGGAAGCCGGAGCTCAAACACTGAGCCACATCACATCAGGATCCCTGAGTTGGTCCTTTCATTTGTTTTGCTTGTTGTGTGTGTTGTTTGTTTGTTTTTTCCCAGGAGGCACCGGGAACCAAACCCGGGACCTCCCATGTGGGAGGGAGGTGCTCAACTGCCTGAGCCACATTCACTCCCTGTGATCATTCTAAACTTCACATTCCAGCAGAACTTGATTTCTGCAAAATGTAAACCAATTCTAGGCCACACAGAAATCGTTCACATAAAGTAGTCTGAGGAAGAACATATCAGTAATGGTCCCAGTGAATCACACTAATTTGTGTCCACAAATTAGTAATGAGATTTGCAATGAGATGTTCCCACTTGTCCCATCAAGAAGGAGAGTCTCTTTCTCCACCCCTGGTGTCTGGTTGGCCTAGTGATTGCTTTGACCAATAGAATATTATGGAAATGCCATTGTCGACGTTTCAGATACTAGGCCTCGAGAGAGCTTGCATGTCCTCACCACTCCTCTTAGAACTGCAAGACCACATGCTTCTGGAGGAGGAGAGGCCCAGAGCTAACTGCCAGGCATGTAAGCGAGGTCATACTGGATGCTCAACCCTAGTCAATTGGCCGCAGCCACCGGAGTGATCCCAGGAGAGACCAGCAGAACTGCCTAGAACTTGCCAACATACAGAATTAAGAGAAATAATAAATTATTGTTGTTTTAAGCCAGGGGTGAGCAGACTTTTTTCTTAAGGGGCCAGAGAGTAAATATGTTTGGCTTGTGGGCCATATGGTCATTGTCACAACCACTCAACCCTGCCCTCATAGCTCAAGGCAGATAGGCAATATGTAAATGAAGGAGAATGACTGTGTTGCAATAAAACTTTATTTACAAAAACTGGCAGCTGGCCCATGGACCGTAGTTTACTGATCCTTGTTTCAAGACACTAAGTTTTGGGGAGCTTGTTATATGACAAATAATTATAATAATTTAAACACTTTAAAAACTCAAACTACTAGCTAAGAATTATTTCTACAAATTCCCCTACGGAGACTCCTTCAGGTTCCTATTTAGGACTAATAGCAATGATAACAACCAACATCTTTAAAGGGCATTACAGGTTACAAAATGATTTCACATGCATTATTTCATTTTAGAAGTCACTTCAACCTGTGAAATAGGCAGATGTGGTTATTGATGATGATGAGTAAATAAAGGTTCAGAAAGTTTGCAGAACCGGAACTTAAAATCAGGTTTTCTGTCTTGAAATCTCTACTCATCCTTTTTAGAAGTCTGCTAATATTGTGCTATTTTAGCAGCTAAAGGGATTATAACAGGTCTAGGAGGGAAAAGCAGGCAAAGGGCAGGGACACAATAATTCTATTAACCAAGAGAAGCATTGCCCTGGGAGAACCTAGTGAAGGTTACGCCGTTACTAATTCTATGCCTGCCTTTGAGAAGTGATATTTTGAATGAATAAGAAATCAGGGCATCAGTCAAGCATAGCGCACAGAGGATCTCAGATTGGGGTTGGGATGGGATTTGTAGTCTCAGGTAGAAGAGACAGAAAATACATATTGTTTTGGTTGACAGAAAGAAACAATGAGCTTTTGCTACTTAAGTTTTTTTTTTTAATCAGAAAGAACGGCAGCCTTCCCAATACATTGATCTCTATAAACAGAACCGTAGCAAGTGAGAACATGACTAATCACAGGCCATGTCCATAGCTCAGTGACGCTATGCCTCACAGAGGAAACATTACCCAAACACGAGCAAAGCAAATACTAAGAAACCAAGAGGCAAAAACAGCATCATACCCTCCCTCCCTTCTTTCCTTCCTTTGTTTTTTTTTTTTGCAAATTTGCCAGAAGGAACACAAGAACAAGTACTCAGATAGTTCATTCAACTCCTCAGAATTTTCTAAAAATGTGGAAACTCATGTCTGCTAAAGAGGGAAGAAAATATGCAGACATGGTGAAGGTGAATGAGGGCCATTATGAAAGAAAAATGAAAACAAATATTCCCCCCCAAGGGGAAACAAAAAGAAAGAGGGAGGTTCAAGGGTCCCAGTGTATCCAAGTGGCCTCCTTCAGCCTTTTCCTTGTTTTGTTCTGAGTTATCCAAAAGCCACAGAAGAACACTCTGCCCTTTCCACTGGTGGTGTGGTAAGGAGACTGGAAGAAATGAGGAATAACGGCTGCAAATATAAGCAGCCTTAGGAAAAGGAAGGCTGGTAATATACAGGAAAATATTGAAAGGCTGATGCGGGAAAAAAAGGAAGTTCTCAAGGCTGGAAAAAAATAAGAAAAAGAAGGAAGAGGAAGACAAGAGAGGATGAGGAAGATAATCATGAAGAGAAAGATGAAGAAGATGAAGAAGAAAATGACGATGCTGAATAAGGCGGTTCCCATTCCATTTTTTTTCTTACCTAAAAGGCATCTAACTCCCCCATCACACCACTACTTTTAAAGGAAAAAAATTGAAATATGAGACTGTATGATTTATTTTTAACTGTATACTATATAGTGCTTTTTAAAATAAAATTAATACAGTATCAAATACACTGGTATTTTTAATAACCACTAAACTTGCCTGGAGATGGTACTTTTTCCATGTTTCCATCTGCAACTTGTACAAAATAATTGTCATTCTCTTAATTGTGTAACACTCTGTGCTTGCAAAATAATAATTTGCACCTGTTTTGCTAATTTTCTGCATGTTCCTAAGTAAATACAATTTTTCTAATTAAAAGAAATTAGAAAGAATGATTTTTTCCATATTTAGGTGAAATTAAATAGGCTGAGTGGAGGAGATTTGATAAAACAGAACAATACATTAAAGTGAGATTCATAGGTTATAATGCAAAGAGCAAATCTTTTGAACCTTGGATTTGAATCCTGACTTGCTAATTGTGGGAACTTCGGCAAATCTCTTAATTTTGCTGAGCTTTTTGGCCTGCATAAAAATGGGGATAAAAATACCTACCTCACAGAGCTTTTGTATGGATTAAACAAAATAGTAAACAAAAACACCCAGCCTAGAATCTTGCCCATGGAAGGCATTTTCTCTATTAACCTTCCATTTCTGCCTAAGTCCTTCAATCTTCACTTCATTTTGGTTTGATCTTGGTGCTCAAAATATTGACTATGGGGAAGCAGATGTGGCTCAAGTGATTGAGCTCCCGCCTACCACATAGGAGGTCCCTGGTTCAGTTTCCCAGTGCTTCCTAAAGAAAATAGCGAGCTGGTGCGACAGGCAGGTATGGCAAGCTGATGCAACAAGATGATGCAACAAGAGACACAAGAAGAAAAACACAATGAGAGACACAACAAAGCAGGGAACGGAGGTGGCTCAAGTGATTAAGTGCCTCTCTCCCATATTGGAGGTCCTGGGTTCTGTTTCCAGTGCTTCCTAAAGAAACAAGGAAGATGAACAGACACAGCAAGTGCAAAACAACAAGGGAGTGGGGAGAAATAAATAAATGAAATAAATCTTTTTTAAAAAATTGATTATGGTGTGTAGACTGAAGATTTAACATACACAATCTCAAATATTAATTTTAAGTGAAGTCCTTAACGCATTCAAATGAAGATTTTTTTTTTCCTCAAAGACTAATAATTTAGCAGGTAAATAAAACTCTGAAGTGACTATAAGATTTGGTGGAAATGGTCCCCAAAAGAGAGCCATCTTTTCTTAGGCTTTGCAATTCAGGTAAGTTCCTGGCGAATGTTACTTCAGAAATAACAACTAAGATGAACTGAGTGTTCATTCCTTGGCAGTCCCGGCACTAAGTACTTTTCTCACTTAATCTCACCTCTAAGGTTGACAGTATTATTACATTCATTTTAATCGTGTATGAGGGTATAGATATAGCGTATTAATGATTTAATTTTAGAGGCAGAATTTATTTTACTTATAAGTGACTTTAGTCTTGCAATTATGGAATCAAATAAATACTTCGATTATGATTCTTTGTTGAAGAGGTGGGGAATTGTATGTTCCCGTGGTGTATGCAAATTTGGAAATGAACAAAAGTCTGAATATATTGCCATCATGAATGTAAAGCGTCCACTGCATTACTCAAGGGAATTAGCAGGAAACTAAGACTTTAACAAGGCAAGACTCATGGTCTCCTTACCTGATATATGACTTGTTCTGGGTACCATCTCACCTTCATCCTCTGCAAAATAATCCCTGTGGAGAGAGAACAGAGCATTCACTAATAAGATACCACCCCACAAGGTCCCATGCTCTTGGGTGGCAAGATGGTGGCCCCTTCCAGCTAGACACCTATGTTCTGCTGTCACACGTTTCTCCACTTCTCAAATGTGTACCAAGCTCCTACTATGCGGCAGGGACAATGCTAAGTGCTGGGAATGCAAAATACAAAAGCAGTGTTACGTGCTGGGAATACAAAAGCAAACACCACAGGAAGAGTTCCTACCCTAAAGGAGCACAAAGGCTGTCCAGACAGTCATTAAACATTAAACACTCAACTTCACAAATATTTAAGTACTCTTTTGGTAAATGCCATGAAGGAAATTGCAGAGGGAACTTAAATAATAGAGGGACTCAAGGAAACTCTGAGAAAGGGCCACTTACACCTAGATGAGAGGATGCCAACCACCTGAAGAAAGAGGGCAGGAAAGCATTCCACCCTGAGGGAACAGCAAAGAGTCAGGAGAGAACTCGGTCTGTCAGAGGCATAGAAAGGCCAATATTGCACCCATTGCAGGACCTTGTGGGATGTGTTAAGGATACTGAGTTTACGTGAAGGACAATGGGAAACCACTGAAGGATTTTCATTGAGGGAATGTATGGTAATAGCCAGACTGGTATTTTAGGTAGATCATTCTGGCAGCTGAGGGAGATGGCATAGAGGGGGTAAAAGTGGATGCTGTAAGTTTAAACTCCAAGTAGGAAGTATGGTGGCCTTAACTAAGGGGACAGACTGTGGAAATGGGGGGCAGTGAAAAGATTCAAGTTATGGCTAAGAAGTAGAATTAACACAGAAAATTTGGGCAACAGGTAAAGCCCAATTTGATGGAAACAATAATAGCACCATCATTCAGGAGCAAGAGGCGCACCTGCCTAGCAAGCTTGCATCACAGGGAACACCTCCACCCCTGCACAGAAAGAAAGCAATCTCCAAGGGTATTTGACAAATACTTGTCTAGCATCTGCTACGTCTAAGGCACCACATGAAGCTCCAGGAATGCAGCAGTAAACAAAAGAGACAAAAATGCCCACACTCAAGAGATTACACTCTAGTAAGTGGAGACAAGTAAAATACATGGTATCAGTTGGGGACATGCACTACAAAAAAATTAAAGCAGGGACTGGGGGTGGGGAGTGCTGGAGGTGGAGAGGAAGGGAAGAGAGGAATGCAGTTTCCAGCAGGGAAGCCTCTCAGAGAAGCAGTAAGTGCAGCCATGGGGTATCACAGGAAAGAGTCTTCCCGGCAGAGAACAGCAAATGCAACAGCCTTTAGGGGGAGGATACCAGATGCCTTGGGGAGAGCTGGGAGGCCAGCACGGCAGAGTGGGCATGGGCTGAGTAGTAGTGAGGTCAGGGAGGTGATGGGAAGGCTGGGCAGGGGGAAGATTGTACAGAAACTTTCAGGACGTTGAGAGGCATGTAAGTCACTGGCAGCTTGAGTCAAAAAGAGAGATGAACTGAGTGACTAATGTTTTAAGTGGGCTGGTTACTGTTTTGACAACAGACGGCGTGGGGGGTAGGAGAGACGATTGCAATAATCCTACAGAGAGATGCTTTCCATGTTTAGTTTAGTCCTTGGTTACTCCCAGTCGGTTATTACCAAAAAGAATTCTGTACACAGAGATTTAGAGGATTTCTCTTTTGAAATGCCAGAAGACATTCACAGGGAGGCAGAGGAAAGACTGACATTTGTTTAGAAATTGATGATGTCCTATCTTCCCTGCCTCAGGGCTGGATCTTGGCATAAATCTTTACTAAGTGCCAAATAGATGGGAAAGTACCAGGCAGGGCACAATGGGTAACACATGTCAATTGCAATTCCCTGTTATTCAAAAGCAAATCACCAGCTCTTTCTTTCTCTACAAAGAGGCTGCCGAGAGGCAGACGCAGAGGTGCAGATCTTTGTGCAGACCTTGACTGCTGCCCTTGAGGCAGAGCCAGTGACCCCACTGAGAATGTCAAAGCCAAAATCCAAGATCAGGAGAGCATCCCGTCTGACCAGCAGCACTGGTTTCTACGGGCAAACAGCTGGATGAACGCTGGACACTCTCAGGCCAGAACATGGACAGAGTCCACCCTTCTGCACTGGCACTTCATTTCCAGTACTCACCCAGGAGTACAGCTGTGACAAAATGGTCTGCCACCAGCGCTAGGCTCGCCTGCGCCCCCACGCTGTCAAACGCCACAAGAGGCAGTGCAGCCACTTCGACAACCTGCGCCCCAAGAGGAAGGTCAAATAAGGGCCCCTCTTCAGAGACCCCTGGCCTCCCACGGGGTAGCCTCCTTCCCTAGCGCCATGGTTCTGAGACCTCAATAAACCTTCCCTTTGGCTGACTGAAAAATAACCAAAAGGCACATCACCAGCTTTCTTTCTCGTCCAGTCCTTTTGTCTCTTCTCCACCGATGGCCCTTTGTTCATGTCACTTCTCATTTAAAACTCCCTGAGAGCGCACAATGCAGAGAGAGAAACGTGCTACTTATGGATCCCCTCTGATGAGGAAGAGTAGGAGGAGGATGTTGAAACTACCAACCAGAGTAATATCTTGAAAAAATTATGGGGGAAAAAATGTATGCTTAGTTGTCGTTATTTACTCAGTGGATGGATTCCATCAGGCTCAGCCCACAGACAAATGCTTCAGGCCAAATTCAGCCCATCCAACCTGTTTTATTTGACCCATTTTAGTTGACCCATTTCTAACTTCTCTTGGAAAACGAGTGGCTCTAGCAACACAGGGCCTGCGTGGGGGATAACGCCACACCCTTTAAAACGTAACAGGCTTTTGAGTTTGCCACAGCCCCTGCGACGCCCTATCTTTTTAAGTCCCCACTCATTCACTCATTGGCGACATCTGCCTGGCTCCTTTTTGGCCTCTCAGGCTGTTATCTGGTATGGATCAAGTGCAGGCAGAATTTCATTTCTGCTTTAAGATACAGTCTGGAGAAAGCTATTGGTTTCAACACACCATTCATTCATTTGTGGCGACAAGGTACTAACCAGCTTAGAAGTCACTTTTACCTCTCAGGGCTTCAGTTTCCTCAAATATCTGGAAAAGAAGGGCATGGATTCCTAAGGTCCCTTGTGGTAATTTTGCGACTCTTTCAATTACATGCTTAACCCTAAAACCCATTTTAATACTTTTCAAGGATCCAGGGAACTTTCCAGACGTGATCTCACTCAATCCTCCTTGCGCCACAGATTCCACATTATAGATCCAGAGCAGGTTATGATAAGGTGATGCACATCATAAAGCAGCCCCACCAGATACCTCACCTTCTCTACCCCACCACACCCACTTTGAGTTTGCTGCCTGCCCAGTGTCAATCAATAAACTGGATGGGTAGAGAGGTCACTCTGGATGAGCACTGAGTTAATGGGGATACTTGTAGCCTCTCAGGAGATTTAATAAAAAATCACTTTAGCACTATTAGCAGCTCAAGTTCCCTCTCTTATTCCCAGAGAGTGGAGATCACTCAGCTGCTCCAAAAGGTTGGGAAGGAATTTGATGCCCCCTAAGGGAAGGGGCTAATAGTGAAGAAATACAGAGTATATGTCTGGGGGATTACAATTTATGACAACATCAGATAAGCTGAAATGCGCGGAGAATTGGGGTATGCTAGAGAGACTCCAAGCCTGCATCTCCACCCCACCACACACGCGCACATAGGTGTGCACACACACACAGCAGTAATATATGTTGTAAATCCTTCCATTTCCATTTTACAATGTACTTGTATATCCTTCTCAACTTCTCAAATTCAAGTGTTTCTAAATCTTCTTTTTAAAAAAACATCAGTCCATGAGTGACACGTGCTCAGCTTACATGAAGATCAGCAGGGCACTTACAGCTCTCTTGCATCGATGTACATATATAATCTTTGCCCCAATATTTAAGAATGAACTGTTTCTTCTCTCAATAAGCCTTACCCTTTATCTTTCTGCCTATCTCATCAGTCTGTCAATAATAATGCCAATTCCACTAAAATGACATCTGTCAGTGCTCTTGCCAAAGCATTCTCCTGCTTCATTTGAAGAACCAAGGATTTTCCAAGCAAAGCCCACCCACAAGCTGTTCATCCACCTAATTTCTAAATGGCATAGGAGCCATAGTTTCCTGATTTGTTGTTAAGTAGTTATTAAGATATGGGATTCAAACAAGAGATCCAAATTCAACTTCCCATATTTCTAGCTATTCCTATAGTTTTCCAGGGTGATTAGGTTCAGAATAATGGGAAAATAATTATTCCTGTCAATGCCATCTACCACCCCTTGATACACTGATGTTTCCAAATTGTGCTTTGATGATTTCTTCCACTAATTTTCTAAGTATGGTTGTTTCTAGTATGGTCAGGAACATCTAAAGCACCCAGTTTTTGCTTTGCTTGAAAATGGCCACAGATAAAGCTCCTTTCCAAGGTTTGGGCATCTCATTGATTCCACTAGTCTAGCCTTTCATAACACTGGGGGGAGGAGCAGAGACTTGAGATCCTTCTTCCTTAGCAAAGGACAATGCCATGATGGAGCCCATAGAGAGGCATTTTCTATAAGGCAGCTATAGTATTTCTTGTGCAAACTGCACATTTGGTAGTATTGCCCTACTTCGTCACTTATGACCACCCTAGCTTAAGCCATAGTGCAAAGGGCATTTTCCAGAGGCATTTTCTATATTTCAAGCTTCTTTTTAAATTTTTTTTTTTATCATAAACATAAATTCACAAGGGGAAAACACTATCTGCTATAGCAGTATTTAGAGTGAAGAACTGAGCCCTGGTTGTTGTTTTGCAGGCTTTCAATTTAATTTCATAAGCATGCATTGAGAAGTTGCTTATGTGCTGAGCACTGGAAATACAGAGGTAGATAAAAACATACCCTGTTATCAACATGTTCAGAGTCCAATGGGGGAGACTGACACATGATTCAAAGAGAGAAGTATTAGAACAATGATACTTAAAACAGGGATCTGAGAACATAAATTAGAGAGCAATTATTTTCTCATGATTGGGAGGGTGGAGTCTAGGAAATCTCCCAGGGAATAAAAGAGAACATTGAATCTAGGCCTGGAAGGATGGGTATAAATACACAAGGGACATGACAAAGGCCCATAGACAGGAAAATGAAGGGGTGTCCAGGGCTTTCATTATGCTCCCTCTTGCCTAAATAGGCACCAACTGCTCCCAGGACCTCTTCCAACTTTCTTTTTACCTTTCCCTCTCCTTAAGCCTTCCTCTAGCCTCAAGTGGGAGTATTAAGGGAAGCCAAGCAAGGAAATCAATCCTTCATTTCTGCCTCCATTTTCAAATACTAAAGATTCACCTAACTTATTTAGAACCTCCAAAGATATCTTTTTTTTTAAGGAGGTACCAGGGATTGAACCCAGAACCTCATACATAGGAAGTAGGCGCTCAACCACTGAGCTACATCCGATCCCCCCAAAGATACTTTCAATAATGTCAGTAAGAAAGTCTTGGGACTAGGATTTGCCTATTATAACAATGCATACAGAGAGAGACCAGACGAAAACTGGAAAAGTGAAAAGGCTCTGGATTTAGGTTGGTAGGAAATACCACCTAAATATACTTTTTCCCTTTTCTCCACTATTTTTACCCTAAAAAGTTAATTCTTATTTTAAAAACCATTTTAGAGTATGTATTTTGCTTTAATTTACATTGTTCTTTCTAATTAATGTCCTCAATAAAAGGTGAACTATGTAAGGGATCAGGCTCAGTGTGGCCTTCTCAAACATAACTCTATATACCAGAAAGGAGGGGCACGTAACAAGACAGGAAGATTGCCCACGTTTTCTGTTTATTGGGGTCCCCACAGTGTTAGGCATTGAACCAAACACACATTCTGTTCTAATTCCCATATTCTTCAAGTTCATTTGGCAAGAATTACTAGATTCTGGTCAGAATGAAAGAAACCTTTTTAATGTTCAAAGATCCATTTTTTGTATTTTAAATTTATATCCACACTCAACCCTTGCAAATATAAAGGGTTTAGAAGCAGAGGGAGAACTGTCACCTCCTTTCTTTAAATGTGTAGATCTAGCCCTGAGCATTTTTAAATGGTAGGGTTT
This sequence comes from Cabassous unicinctus, assembly GCA_029593785.1. Taxonomy (NCBI): domain Eukaryota; kingdom Metazoa; phylum Chordata; class Mammalia; order Cingulata; family Chlamyphoridae; genus Cabassous; species Cabassous unicinctus. The sequence continues at coordinate 38,029 of JAQZBX010000856.1, forward strand.
CACAAATAGTGCCAAGGTAGGAACAATGGCATCTACAGGTAACAATTTCTGGACTGCCTGTGCATAACTTTAAAAAAGCTCAGTATGCTTTCTTACACTGAAATTTTCCTCAAGACTTATCTTGTATGAAATGACCATCATTGTTACTATGGACAACCACCACCACTGCTGCCAGTCTATTGAGTGCCGATACTTTACATCCATTAACTCATTCAGTCCTCACAAAATCCTGTAAAGTAGGTGCTGTTTCATCCGTACTTTATAGGTGAGGAAACAAGAGGCCTCGAAGGATGGAGCAATTTGCCCACAATCTCACAACTCAGAACCCAGACTTGAAAACTGTGTGTCTGACTCCAAACTTTTACCTTTCCAATATGCCCTATTTCTATCCACACATTTACTCAGAAGTTCCTTTGTACCTGCCTTGACTCCAGGGAAATGACCCCTGAGAAACTGAGCTGAAAGGAAGAGTAGGCACTGCTGGGCTAAGGAGATAGGATTTAGACTCGAATTCTGACACCAATTTGTTTTGTAAATACGAACCCATCCCCGATGGATACACCTCACGCTGTATTTGAGTACTGGTATAACAGATGCCATGTGACAAACGAATTAAAAAACCTAAAAGGGAAGTAGTTAGTATGGCTTTTTATATAGATCCTATTCTGGAAAGTTGTCACCTATCCATTTTCTACTTCCCTATCCCCATCCAAATTTCTCCAGAATATTCACTCCTTCCATGAGCCCCGTCTGTGATAATACTTACCATTCCTTGTCCCCAACAGCACAAAGAATAAGCCTAAAGGGTGATGGAAGCAGACACAATCAAAATGGGAAAGACCATTCCTGAACAAGCTCTGCGGCTTCTCCTTGCATCTTTCTTCTCTTGCCAGGAGAGACACCGAGTACATCTTCTATGTTCCAAATGTTGCCACATACCCTCATTTGGCACCAGAACTGCAGAAACACATATTCAAATGCAAATGAGGCAGAAGTCACAGGTGCAGAGCCCGAGACTATCCTATATAATAAACACAGTGAGATTATCATTTTTCCTCAATGCAAGGCCTATGATTATAACTGCTGCAAATTAGAATGCTTCATTGGTAAAGCCCGCAGAGCAGAGCACCACTTGTGAGCCTTCCTGTGACCGCTAAGTGTGGGCTGACTTGGCGCCGATGCAGTAACATCCACTTTTCTCCAGTACAGGCTGCAATTACATCCTTCACTCAACAGTCTATTCACTGAAAGTGCCCATGGCCAAATGGAACTCTGGGAGCCAGGTTTCTGGGGTGCTTGGCCTCAATAGCTACAGTGAGCTCCAAACATCATGATGCATCTGCAAAAACTTCTCTGAATTTGATGACCTGTTTGCTCCTGCACTGTCTTTGTCCTAAAAGGAATTAACATTATTTTTCTTGGTGCTATCTACCAAGGTTAAGAGAAATTGCCTGAGAATATAAAAAGGTAAATGCAATTCAAAAAATTATCTCCCTCATTTTGCCCTATGAAGTCATCAGGCACCTAAATATTGAATAACTTTTCCTCTCCATCTCCTGGATCAGATAAGACACCTATATCACTCTTCCCAAACACATGTGAAAAATCTCTGCTTTGGATGCAGTCATACCATCCAGGGATGGTATATGGCCTCTCCACCCACTTCTAAAACTTAGCTTGTTTTCCTCTTGAAAAAAAATATTAACAACCAATATTTACAAGGTACTGAGATGTGCTCACTGCCTCCCCCCGCCCCCCAGCCCCAAGCTGTGGCAGGCGGCTCAATCTATTTCAGAGCTCTAGACCAGAGGTCAAGAGACGAGTTTTTCTTTCCAACTATCTTTTTATTCACAGACAATCTTTCACTGTTCCTTTTCTTTATAATGTCTTTTTTTAAATAATTTTCAAAGTATGACATACTCCTTGAAGAAATTTTGGAAATGAAAAAGTGTACAGAGAAGAATAGAAATAATTTTTAAAATGCTACCACCTAAAGGCAACATCGTACAGATTTTTATGTATTTACTTTTAGTTGTTCTTTAGTTCATTTGCCTGTGTTAATTCTACAAAATAGAAATAATACTGAACGTACAATTTTGTATCTTGCTTTTATTTATATTGCTGAAATCAAAGGTTGTGAAGAGTTTAGTTTTAGAGGACGAGGAAGAATCAGAGAGAATGGGAAAAGGGAGGAGGCAAGTAGGAGGAAAAGGCGGAGAAGGATTTCTTAGCAACATTATAGGGCAGCCTAGATTAGAAAGAATGAATTCAGCACCCACCTTCTCAGTATATTTCAAAATGCACTACAACAAAGCTTATAGATTTCTAGACAATAAACCCAGCTGAGGATTACTAAGGGTTGGAGATTGCTAAGGCAGTAAGAGATTCTAAAGCAGTGCTGAGAAGGTGATTCGAACAGCTGACCCTGAGTTCTAGGCTCAGTAGGGAGATAAGTGAGATAAGACGCAGATGACCTACAAGATAAGAAGGAGCTGAAGAACTGGACATTCAAAAAGAATGGGAGGAGTGGATGTAGCTCATTGGCTAAGTGCCTGCTTCCCTTGTACAAGGTCCCTGTTCAATCCCTTCAATCCCCGGTACCTCCTAAAAAACAAAACAATTAAACAAAACAAACAAACCAAAAATGAACGGGAAATGGGAGATTTGACCTTGTGATTAGGAAATGTAATTTCAGAGTTAAGGATGCTGAGGGTGGAGAATGTAGAGTAAAGATGAGCTACAAAGGATGGCTATGCCTACAGAACACTGAAGCAAATTAGAGTTAAAGAGCTCTGAGGTCAAGGTGTGACTGTGATTTATGCTCACACATGGTGTCCCCACTAGAACGTCAGCTTCTTGAAGGCAGGGTCTTTATATGACTCACAATTGTGTACCTAGCATTTAATGAGTCTAGATCATAACAGGAAGTGTTTCTTAAAACAATGTTTTGTTTCTTAAAACAATGAATATATACAATTTGAATGTATAATGGTATCAATCCTTGATAACCTTAACCTGCTGATAAGGAGTTGCCTACCCTACAATTACTCACATCAGCCCTGCAGGGAACGTTCTCTGGAGAGTTTTTTATTGAGCAGCTGCTAAATGCTTTGAAACAATGTTAGATGCTAAAGATTTAGAGATAAAAGACAGTCCTTTCCTCCAATACACTTGAAGTATAGGGAATATCATATAAACCACTAGCTATGTGCTATGACAGAGTAGGCAGAGCCATGCTCTGGCTACAGAAAACTCCCAGAACTAGGGGTGTAAATACCCAGAAATAATCCCAAAAGGATTATGCTGAAGCTAACCTTTGAAGGATAAACAAAGTTGTCCTGGCAAAGACAAGGCTAGGTGTGTAGGTGGGAACAACTGGTGCACAAAGGCCCACTCATAATAATTTTAGCTCATGATGGGTAAAGTGACAATCACTCTACAACCATTTTCCTGGGTCTGCCGGCTGCTTCCATAGTGCCAATAATCTGGAAATTTCTAACCAATGCACAGCAGAATCTTTCTGAACTCAACTCAGTTACAAACTTCGTATGTTGTTACTTGGTAGACACAAATGTAAATTTCTTCTTGTTTTAAAAACACAGGTTGACTTAGCTTTAAAGTTGCATAAAAAGGGTATAGCTCATATTCACATAACCAAATACAGAATTTCTTTTCTTTTTCTTCCTTCCAATTGACACCCTAATATGCATGCACAATTTTGATGTAATTTATTTGCACTTTTACTTTATTTTTAAATTTTTTTCTTATTCCTGTTTCAGAAAACAACTTCAAGATGGTAATAGACATTAATAGCAACACTAAAGTATTTCACCCTATAGAAGGGTAAAATTTAGGAATGTTGCTATCTAGGATATGCCACGCTATAGCCATGTGCCTCAGTTTCCCCTTCAGTAAAACAGGGATTCAGGTCTTTAAAAGGAGTTGACTAAAATATCAATAAAATGTCAAATAAATTTGCAATGTATTTTCAAGAACTAGAAGTATTTGACATCGTTGTTCTTCTGAATATCTATCATTCAAAAACAATCCTAGGGAAAAAGATGCTTTAGGCACCTAGATTTTTACCAAGTAGTATTTATAATAGTTAAGAATTGGAAACCTAAATGCCTCAGGAAAGGGGAATGATTATGTAAAATATGGTAATTCCACATGACACGCAATTTCACATTATGAATAATAATATTCCACATTATGAAATAAAAAATACATATAGGGAAGTGGCTGTGGCTCAGTTGCTTGGGCTCCTGTTTGATTCCCGGGGCCTCCTGATGGAGGCAAGCTGGCCTGCATGGCGCAGCAAGATGACCCAACAAAGGGAGACAAGCAGACAAGGAAAAAACAAAGCAAATGGACACAGCAAGTACAAGCAGCAAGGGGGGGGATAAATAAATAAATAAAAATAAATCTTAAAAAAACAAACAAACATATTTTTTAATCATGTGAAATACTAGGAATTATTCAATTTTCTTTCTGTCAATGCTTTCTACTTATCAGCAGTTACTGTTTCTTTACAACCCTTCCAAACTGCCCATAATGAGAAGAGACCAGATGCAGGCTACCTCTTCTCTTGCTGGCCTTGGAGAAACCATGGAAGAAAGAAGTCCCTGCAGACTGAGGCAAGCAGGAAAGGATTGGAAATAAAGAAATAAGAAAAAGTATATCACAAACTATTAAAGTACTACAAACACACAAGTCATTGTTGCTGTTATTGTTAAACAACTCCTTATTAATAGTCTATGACTAATGAAGTGTTTTAGACATGAGACCTCAGGGAAAAAAATATTAAGATCCTGCCTGTCTTTGGCTACAGATCTCAGAAGGTTCTCTGAGACACAGCAAAACAAGGCCACAGTGTATTTGAATGTTTTTTAAATAGAATCGGGTAGAGCCACCTTAGGTCATCATGACATCTCATTTATTCTGATCTTTCTTCTAACTTTAAATGCTACTTGAATTTTTGCCAGAGACAACTTGTGGAATGTTTTGCGCCCAGTTTGGAATGTTATTTATAAAATAGGGCTCATTTCAATAGGCACAGTGCTCCCAGGGCATTCACTGAATGGACAGATGCTCAACACAGCCTTGTATAAATGATCTCCCCGCCTGCAGGCAAGCCACCCAGTCTGGAGGGATCACTGCCATGATGGCCAGCCAGCCCATCTTTTCAGAGACAAGAACAACCCTTCCCAGTCTTCTGGTATTTTAAATCCAGCCTTAGCATATGAGCTGAAGAAGAAGGGGTGGGGGGTGGAGAGCAGTCTGATCTGGGGTATGTGGGAAATAAGTGAGTGGGATGGGGGGAAGCACTGATGGAGGCAACTTTCCCAAGCCAAAATCCAAGGATAGGCCAGAGTTGCAAAAGCAGAGATCTTCCTTCCCACAATCCAGAAAGTTAATGACTACCAGTCCTGAATGTTAAATGGTAAATTCATGCTACAATAACAGAATTATGAAAATGAGCATTTTCTCGACAGTGCTATATTCAAAGAAGCAGGGCGAAGGTAAGCAAAGACATAAGAATCAAACAGACTTTCGTGTATTGCCACTTATTAGTTGCATGAACCACAGCAAATTACTTAACCTCCCTAGTCTCAGCTGCCACATCCGTAAACAGGGGGAAATGGTCATCTATAGGCGTAACTACACATTAGTAAACGGGACTCTCTACTAACTCAGCATGAATTCAAAGAGAAAGAAATGTCCATGCTTCCTCTGGGCTAAGAGAAGGGAAGATGTGAGTAAGTTATCAATGCAGGTCTGTTAGGTACAATATAACTATGATAAATGGATAGCTGGTCTTGTCTGAAGGCTGCACTTATGTGGGAGAAGAGCAACAAAACACAAATACTTAAATTTTGAAACATTTTTCTTAGATGTTACTTCTTCAAATTGCCACAGCCACAACAGGCAAATCCTATTAAAGCTTGTTAATCAAGTTACAGAGCAGTAGGAAACAAAACAAATGGACTAATTACTTTGCTTCTCTTTCCTGATCTGGTCTTAAAAGTAGACTTTAAATTTTTTCAAGTTTGCTTTTTCTTATTTGTCCAAAGAAGTTGTGTAAGGTTCACACATGATGATTTGCATGAGTTTTATTCAGTTTCCCCATAGATCAGAAGGAACAAGAACATTTCCCTCTAAAAGGAGAAGAGGCTTAGTCATGCCATCCATCATTTAGCAGTGTGCTGTGCTGAATAATGCCCCCCGCCCCCCAAGATGTCCTCATCCTAACCCCAGACCCTGGGAATCTAGCATCATACATGGTGAAAGGAACTTTGCATATGAGATTTAAGTTAAGGATCTTTAAAAACAAAACAAAACAAAACAAAACAAAAAAACACTTTTTATTGTAGTAATGTATATGCCATTCAAAATTTCCTGTTTTAACCATTTTTAGTGAATTGTTTTAACCACAATTCAGTGGTATTAATTACACTCTCAATATTGTGCTATCATCATCAACACCCATTACCCAAACTTTTCATCACCTCAAACAGAAGCTCTGTACCCATTAAGCAATAATCTCCCATCCCCTTCACCCTCTGGCCCCTGGTAACCTGTAATCTCCTTTCTGTCTCTATGAGTTTCCTTTTCTAGGAATTTCATCTAAGTGAGATGATACAATATTTGTATTTTTGTGTCCGGCTTCCTTCACTCCACATGGTGTCTTTAAGGTTCATACATATTGCAGCATACATCAGAACTTTGTTCCTTTTTATGGATGAATAATATTCCTTTGTATGTATATACCACACTTTGGACACTTGGGTTACTTCTACCTTTTGGCTATTGTAAATAATACTGCTATGAACATTGATATGAAAATATCTGTTTTAGTTCCTGCTTTCAGTTCTTTTGGGTATCCACCAAGAAGTGGGATTGCCAAGTTGTTTAGTAATTCTGTGTTCAACTTTCTGAGGAACCGCCAAACTGATTTTCACAGTGGCTGAACCATTTTAAAATCCCACCATAAATTAAGGAATCTGGGATGGGGAGATTATCTTGGATTACCTAGGTGGGCCCAGTGAAAGCACAAGGATCCTTAAAAGAGGGTCAGAATGAGAAAGGGAGATGTGCTGATGAAAGCGGATGTCAGAGTGAAGCCATTGTTGGAAGGGGCCACAAACCAAGGAATGCAGATGGCCTCTAGAAGCTGGAAGAGATAAAGAAAGGTTTCTCTCTTAAAACCCCCAGAAGGAAGGCAGCCCTGAGAACCTATTTCAAGATTTCTGATCTCCAGAATTGTAAGATAAATTTGTATTGTTTTAAGCCAGTAAGTTTACAGTAATTAGTTATAGCAGCAACAAGAAACTAATACAAAGTCACCCTGAAATACCACAAAATGCTCTAGGCAGAAAATGTAGGGAGCTGCCAGTCCAGATAGGTGGACACTACAGGTTTAGAGTAGTAGCAGCTGTCTGCCTGATTGATACTAGACTTACAAGGTAAACAAAACTACCCTCATCAGGTTCTTCATCCTCTTCATGAACTTTTTCTTTGACAACTCTTACCCTCTTCATGGATATCAGTTTGATTAGTGACCAAACCAGTTTCTTGCAAGGCCAGTGTATTCATGAGAGATTTGTTATTCCAGAACCAACCATGCTCTCCTCAAATGATTTAAGAGTTGGCAACAGTAAGGCTACACCCCCAGAAAAAAAAACCAACAAAACAAAACAAAACAAAAACCTTCCCACTGAGCTGTAGAGGGGCAGATGATGTACAGCTAGGAGTTGGGGATGCTTAACTTTGAGAACTCAAATGCCCAACACTGTCTTTTGTGGTCAGACCAAGCAAGATAAAGGACATGGAGGCTCATGTGAAGAATTCCGGAGGGGCCTTTTCAGGGCTTCCTAGAATGAAATATGAGGAAAGAATCACAGTCTGATGTTTATCCTTAAGCTTAGGAGTGGCTAGCTTCAGAACCAACTCAGAAACTTGAGTTTCCTATAAGATTCCAGTGAAGCAAATAATAGCATAGGCTTTTGAATTACATAGTTCCAGGCTGCATTTCTTCCTTAGCTGTGTGTACCAGTCATCCCAGGCAAATTATTGTATTTAATTTCCCTAAAGTTCAATTTTTTTGTCTTAAAAATAGATATAGCAACACATCTCATAGGGTTGTGAGGATTAAGTGAAATAAAGTATGCAGAGAAGTTAGCACATATTGAAAGCTCAACAAATGATAGCTATTATGATTAATTTCTGTTCTCTGAAACCCTCAAATTGGGCTTCTCCACTGTGCTTCCAGAGCAGCCAATGCACATCACTGCCTTAGCCCTTCTGTATTAAAATTATAGATAATGAAAATGTAAAGCCCTTAAGGGCATCCATTGTTTTATCCTCAATGCCTAGTCCAGTGCCTGCGGAATTGGACTTCGAGAAATATCTTTAGAACTGATCTCATCTGTGAGTTGGGGAGGATCTGAGACTTCAGCTATGATCTATGACCCATTAAGTGATTAAATAAATTTAGCAAGTCACAATCAACATTTTTTAAAGAAAAAGAATAAGATAGAAAATATCAGAGTACAAAACACATTGTAAGGTGAAGCACTGTTACATGAAACTTTTGTTTCAGTTACACATGTGAGTGTACTTGGCTGCAATGTTATTACATTTCCTATTGTGGGTAGGGATAAAAAAATGTGAACTTTCTGACTATTCCATTTTGCTAACATTTGATATTATCTCTTTTTCATTTTAGCCATTCTGTAAGTGTGTAGTGGTATGGCACTGTGGTTCTAATTTGCATTTCCCTGTTGACTACTGGTGTAGATCCCCTTTTCATAGTGCCTCAGCCATTTGTCTATTCACAATTTTTTTTTGGAGGTACCAGGGATTAAACCCAGGACCTTGTACATGGGAAGCAGGCGCTCAACTCAACCACTGAGCTACATCTGCTCCCCTGATTATCTTCTTTTATAACCACTTTAGAGAATGAATTGGCAGTAGCTATGAAGGCTGAACCCATTTCCAGCCACTCTATTTGTACATATATACCTTACAGAAATGTGTACATATGCTCACTGAAAAATATGCACAGGAATGCTCATAACAATGCTATTCATAATGGTGCCAAACTGGAATTTACCCAAACTCTCAAAAGCAGCAGAATGGATAAATAAATTGTGATCTTTTCACACACTACAGGAGGACTTCAGGGGTGCTGGTGAGGTTCCGTTTCTTGATCTGGTTGACCATTACATGCATATAGGCAGGTTGTGGAATTAATTGGACTATAAATGTATGGTTTGTGATTTTTCAGAATTATTTCTGAATTTGTCTGAATTTTTATATCTAAATATAAAGTTTAAGAAAAGCAAATAAATAATACTTTCTTAAAGAGTGAAAGACACTTATCTAAAGAAAAAATCCCTGATACATTTACTCTTGTTGCCATCAGGTGGTCGTCTAGCCTTTGCTTGAATAACTCCACGGTCAGGAATCTCTTTGTCAGAAAGCTTTTCCTTTACACTAAGCTACAACTTCCCTCCCAATAACCTGCTCCAATCAGTGCTTGTTGCATCCTGCTAAGGGATTCTAAATTGATCTAAACCCTCTACCACCAATGCCCCTCACACACGTGAAGGGAGCTATCATATACTCTCCAGAGCTCTCCTCTCTAGACTACACAGCCCCAGCTCCTTCTCACCACCATTCAAGATAGGACTTTCAGTCCCTCAAAACCCTTTCATCTATTGATGCCTGAAACAGAGAACAGTTCTCCAGGAGAGGCCCGAGAAGAACAGAAAAGAGCAGAGAATAGAATCATTACTTGTCAATCTTGACAGTATGTTTCTTCTACCAACACATCCTCAGCTTCAGTTGGCCCTTTCTTTAAAATTCACATTACACCATTCACTCCTGTTGAGCTTGACACCCAACTGAAATCCCCCAGGTCTTTTTCACACATGCCGTTAAGCCCCAAATTTATCTTTTGTGTGCAGTTGGCATTCTCTTTGGAGTCAGAATGCTCATGTTGCCCCACCCCAGCTATCCAAAGCTAAATCCTCAGGATGGAGGTGTATCTGTTATGGCAACACCTTTGGAATACAGATTCCCCATCTTTCACACACACATACCCTCATCAAAAAACAAAAGCAAAGTCTTTGTCTCAATACATAATTTTTTCTCCTTACTCCTTCTTCATGTAAGCTCCATTTAAAAGTACATTTGGGGAAAGAAGTGGGGATGGAGAAAACACAGTTCCACCAGGCATCTCCAAAATCTGACCTAAAAGCAGGCTTTCACCCTGGCCTTGACAGAGCCTGAGCACCGAAGGGCTCCCCGGTCTCTTTTTTCTCCGTTCCTCTCCCCAAGTCAGTCCACCTGGGGACTCTGGTGCTGAGCACTGCCGGGCTCTGCTCACTCAGTCCTTTGCCTTTGTGTGTCTACTGGAGGGTGAGGTTGAGAAGGAAAACGTGGCAGAAAGTGAGAATGTATCTGACAGCGTTCATGGTATCTGAAATCCAAGGTATATGTAAGAAAGACCTACAGGAATCCCTACAGTCTGTGGAAAAGAGAGCCCCAAGCACATGAAAAGACAGAAATATTTCTACAGAAACTTCCAAGCTGCTTCACTGGGCATTTTTAATATCAAGACTAGGTGGAAGGGAGATTCATTACACAAGGAAAACACAAGAGAACAGAACATGTGCAGGAGGGCCAAGAGAAGTGGGCTGGGAATTAGGGCGCAGCAGGCAATAAAAAAGAGAAGCTGTCAAAAAAGGCCCCGTTGTGTGCGGGGGGAGTGGGGGCAAGGGGCGACCTCCATAAGAGTGCAGGGAGGGAGGGATGGGGGGTACACCAAGCCCAGAATGCCTCAAAAAGAAAAAAGACGGCTCACGTACCTCGTCCACATCTGCTCCATTTTACAGGCGCTTTCCTTACTCTCAGGCACTCCTCACCCCGGAGTGGAAACAGCCTGGGAAAATAAGGAGAAGCCTTGCCCACGAATCTCCAGGGTAAAAGGCAGCAGCTTTTGCCTCCCCAGCTCCTTCTTCCTGTGTCAGCAAAGAGAGAGCTCTGCTCCCTGCTTTTTTAGAAAACCGATTTGACGTGGCCAAACCTCCAGTTAACGGTGCGACGGGCACAAGGGAGGGACTGTTCCAGTAGGCAGCTTCACTGGAGTGGAGCGACGCTCAGGCGGCCGGCATCGCGCACACACTCTCAGGCTGAGACACGACTGGCTGGCACGAGTTGCTCAGCACCAGCTGAGCTGTCAACCACAAGGGGAGGCGGGGCTCCCACAGCCGGTCTGCTCTGGGCAGAAGCGGCCCAGGTTACACACCGCCTTCCATCCTCCCTGCCCCTCTCTCACTAGCTGAAATTGATGTTGGCGAAGGGCAGAGGGCTTGGGAAGGCACGGCGCTGAGCCCTCTGTCCCTCCCCATCCCGGGGAGAGGCTTGGAAGTAAACCAGCCAGCTGTAGGGAGAATTTAGGGAGAGGGCCTCTCCTCTGCCTGCATCACCCCAGCCACAGGTAATCCTAGAGCCAGAGCTGAGTCTGGCAAGGTTTAGGTGCAATCCTAGCTAAACCCAGACGTATGCATAAAATGGTCATAGGACAACATGTTATTTTCTTAGAGAGCTGTAATGTCAGTCTCACCATTAATCTGGGAATAGAGATAGGAAGCTTCCTTGGGAAGGAAGGCAGCATCACAAAACCCTGCAGCCTCATTAGCTGTCTCCATCTCAGAGGCTTCCCTTGGTATTATGGTCTTCTACCTCCCCAAGCACAGAGGCAACTGGACTCTACCAATAGCTTTAAGGGGGCAGAGGGTCCATGCTCTTTCTAGCACATAAAAAAGCTTCAAGACAATGGCCATCGGTCCTGGAATCTCCACCACCACTGCTCTAAGACCATGGAAAAGGCGATGGTATTGCCTGAGACCCTCTACCATCTATTTGTATAGATAGGTTTAAACAAGTCAGAAATACTCTAAGTATAGTGCTCACAGCCCTGAAGTTCCCTTTTTAAACTCTAAAATAAACCTTTTTTAAAGTGTTATAATCACTGTTATTATTAGCATTACCACTGACATTTCTTTATTTGCAAAAAGCTTTGTGATGCCAACATATGGCAATGTTGATTTAGTTATCCTTGTTTCACAGATGACAAATCTGAGACCCAGGCTCAAAGTCTCTGTTGAGGCTCTGACACGAGTGCTTCCCTCTGTGGTGTGGCCCCTGACACATGTTTTCTGGATTTCTGGAGATATTAGCAACAAGCCTTCTCCAGAACCAATTTACGCTCAGGCATCCCAGCAGGTGAACTCACTCAGGACACTGGCATGCCTGAGTATCTGTGAGCCTGTGGGAAGCCTATATTCTTGGAGCAAACTCTAATGTCTCCCATCTCTGTGGATTAGTTCCTTTAGTTATCAATACAAAGTAGGGGTGGAGAGGACAGGATAACATTTAAAAATTGGACGTTCAGATGAACTGTCTGAAAGTCCATGAATCTAGAATCACTCACCCACAATGTTTAGTTGTAGCTAAGGCCACACTGCTCCTGAGCTTAGCAGTTACCAGGAAACATATAAGGTCCAGCGTGACCCTAGACAAGGCTCACAGACCACCTGTTTTGACAAGAATCTCCTTCTGCCTGGGACAAATATATATATATATAAGAGACAGGAAGAGTCAGATTTCCATCCTCTGTACAAAGTATGGTGCTATTTTTAGTTCTATCTCGAAACAAATTATGGGCCACTGAGTTGTGGAGAGGAACTGTCTTGAGCCAGACATGCATTGCACTCAAGAAATGACAGCATTAACTAGGTGAACTGTGGGGTCTCAAGGGAGGCTAGGAAATACGCTCTTTTTTTTTTTTTTTTCCTTTATTTTACCAGGAGGTTCCAGGGAACGAACCCAGGTCCCTCCATATGGGAGACAGATAACCAACCATTTGAGCCACATCCACCACTCCCCGATTTATTTTTAAGATAACCTTTTAAAAGGCTAACTAATACACTTATTATAAATCATTTGAATAATACAGAAAAGTATATAGAATAAATGTATAGAGAAATAGATATAGAAAAGAAATTACTCATTAATGCCCAAAGATAATCAATGTTCATAGTTTGCTGAGTTTCTTTCCTGTATTTTTAAAATGTATCTTCTAACTTGGAACCCCTGACTCACACAAGAGTATATTCTTGAGAAAAGAAATTGCTTTATTTTTTTAATTGCACTTATTGTCAAAGGAAAAATATTGTAGTGTTATATTTTTAAAGAAAAATATTCACTCATCTATCTCACTCCTCCAGCACAACTGCTTGTTTCTCCATAGTCCCTCTAATCATTATCCATATATATTATGTATCTATTTATCTACCTACCATTCTTCGTGAAATCTGTGTCGTCACTGTATTAGTCATCTTTTTCCTGAAACAATGCTGCTTAAGAAAGCACCCCCGCATCTCAGTATTATAACAACAAACATCCATTTCTCAGAAGAAGCTCTGGCTGTGGTATGGGTTGACTGACATGTGTTCAAGTCTGTTCCAGGACACACTCTGAAGAAGCAATGCCTATCTGGCAAATATTCTTCTCATGGCTGAGTGCAGGAGTGCAAGAGGGTTGGTAGAGACCAGTGCTGACTCTTAAAGCCTCTGCTCAGAACTGGCACACTGTCCCTTCTGCCATATTCCATTCACCAATGTAAGTTGCATGGCCAAGTCCAAAGACAACGGCACAAAGATGCACGCTCTGCTTACAGTGCAGGAGGGCAGAGTGGGTGTTTGTGGAAGAATAAATAATACAAGCTATCAGTCACTCTATGTAGCACTTTCTGGCTTTTTGTTAAGCTTTTCTCCTTCTCGTTATATGGCAGCTTTATCCTTCCCCACCCCATTTAAAGTTGGTTGTGGCTTTTAGCCAATGATATATACCTTGCATTGGCCACTGACATGTGAGAGGAACTCTCATGCAATCACTTGTAGGTAGAAAGGAGAAGCTTCTAAGAGCAGTACACAATTGGCCATTGTCATTTCCCACTGTTGTATTGATCCTAGAAATTTGTGTCAAGATGAAACTTTCATCAACCCGTGTCTCTGAGTGACTATGATGATCAGAGTTTCCTACTGACCCAAACTGAACATATAGAATGAGCAAGAAATATCTTTTTGTTGTATTAGGTTTTCAAGATTTGGAGACTACTTATTACTTCAGCATAACATGGGCTATCCTGACACATCATTTTTTATTCCCATTTTGAGACTGAGGCACAGAGAAGACACTAGGTACCAAAGGTTATTATGTAGAATGTCACACATTTTTCTCCTGTGTATCTGCTCCCAGTTTTCCAGATTAGAACTCAAAGAACCTGAGTAGATGATGTTGGTGAGTTAAACTAATATGTTATTCTTTGCTGAGTACACTGCTCTTGACTTGGTCAATTGATCATGCTTTAGGAAATACTTGAAATGATGGAAAAGAATAAAAAATGGTAAGGTAACTGTCCTTATACCCAGCTCCAGATACTCCAATTGCACTTTAAGCTTCCATTTTGTTTTTCTATTCCTCTTTCCATTCTTCTCCTCTCCAGCTTGATCCTAGATAAAAGTGTCTATAGAATGGATTGCTGCATGAACTCTAATACAGTAATAAAATAACCACGTTTAACGTGTATGTGCCAGATTCTCTTCCAAAAGCTTTAATTGTGCTAACTCCTTTTATCCCTGCAATAACGTCATGAGGTGCGTTCTCTCCTATTTTATAAATGTCTAATGTGGAACACGGGGAGGTGATGTAAATTGCCTAAGTTCACAAAGCTGATAGACAGCAAACGAATTTAAAACGAATTTTAACCGACATTTAAAACGAATCAGGGGAAGCGGGTGTGGCTCAGTGGATAGAGCCCCCGTTTACCATATGGGAGGCCCGGGTTCGCATCCCGAGGCCTCCTTGTGAGGGCACGCCGGCCTGAGCGGTGCGGTGGGCTGATGCAGCAACCTCACGGCAGGAAGCGGGTGTGGCGCAATGGATAGAGCACGCATTTACCATATGAGAGGCCCCGGGTTCGCTTCCTGGTGCCTCCTTGTGAGGGCAGGCCGGCTCGCACAGCGCTGATGCAGCAAGACCTCACAGCAAGGGGGAGATAAGCAGACACAGAGAAGACACGCAGCAAATGGACACAGCAGCACAAGCAGCAAGGGGGGGATAAATAAATAAAATAAACAAATCTTTTAAAAAAAAAATAAATAAATAAAATAAAATAAAACGAATCAGTTTAGCTCCAGAGCATCATGCCTAACTGCTATACACATTGCTTCCCTGTTTTGACACCTAACGTTCATTGAGCATCTAGCTATGAGGACAATACACCTGTCACTTCACTAATCATCGCAGTTGATTCAGCTGACTTGGCTAGTCAGCAGATGTCCCCTTTGTCCCTCAAGCTCATAACCATTTCTAAAACCTCGGGTTAAAAAGAAGCCCTTTCCAGACATAGAGGAATCATTCAAGTCAAGAAGAGAGTGCCCACAAATCCTTATTTCTCCTATTGGGTGGAATCTAATTATCCTCCCCTTTGATCTGGGTAGGTCTTAGAGATTTACTTGACCAACAGAATGCAGTGGAAGGGATGCTGTGGCACTGCCAAGGCTCGGTCAATAAGAAAGCTTGCATCTGCAAGCCTCGTAGGACACTTGCTTTTGAAGCCCTGAGCTGCCATACAAAAGTCTGACCACCCTGGAGAGAGACCACATGTAGAATATTATCCAGCAGTCACCACGAGGTATCAGGCACACGAGGGGAATTGTCCTGGAACTTCCAGAGCAGCCCAGCATTCCGCTGCACACCATGATGTGATCCAGTCAATGCCACAGGGAATGGACAAATTGCTCAGCTGAGACCTATGTAAATTCATGACCAACAGAATCATAAAATATAATCCAATGGTCTTTTTTTTAAACGCACTAAGCTTTGGGTTGAATTGTTATGCAAAAACAGACAACTGGAACAGTGCCTTAGGTGAGTAAAATAATTCTGATACAGTACTTAAATCATTATGTTAACAAACAAATATTTACTGGGTACCATTATGTATCAAGCACTATTTTGTATGCTAGGGATGCAGCAGTTTTTAAAAAGAACAGACAGCAAAGATCCTATTTTCATGGTACTGACAGTGTATTGATATACGCTAGACACATAAACAAAAAAATGACTACAATATGCCAGATGATGATATGTGCAATGAAAGGAAATGAAGCAGCATTAAGAGAGCAACCTTGTAAGGCAACCTTCTTACAGATGAGCAAACTGGGGCTTAAAGAGTATAATTAGAGGCCAGTAAGAGAAGTAGGTTCCCCAGCGTAATACGATTGGAGTTTCACATGTCGACAAACTTTCCAATAGAGTTCAGAAATTAAAATGTTCGCCCTCTCTCTCTCTCTCTGTCTCTCTCTATCTCTCTCTCTCTCTGTCTCTCTCTCTCTCTCTCTCTCTCTGTCTCTGTGTGTGTGTGTGTGTGTGTGTGTGTGTATTATTAGCGCAGCAGGGAAACCTAAAATCTGCTCTGCTCTTCAGTAGCTGGAGTGAGACCAGGAAAGGGTGGGGGAGGAGGGAGGGAGAGAGGTGTGCATGGTTCTGAGGACTATACATAGAAGGCAGAGTGGCAGCTGTGCCTCAGAGCAACAGAGAGCAGACCCAGAAGTAATTTAAGAGATTGGAAAACAACCCTTGGGATAAGGGGAATTACTTGTGGGGGGGTAGGGGGTCTTCGTTTCCTGAATGAACAGGAGGACGTTCAGAAGTAGCTAATACTCATGGGACTTAATTTAGTTCCACAAGCTGATAAAACTTAGGGACAATTTGGTTACCTTAGTTCATTCAATTCAACATTAGTTCAACAAACACTTACGGAGCACTGCTAGGCATTGTGCTACGTGTTTAAAATCTGGTGTGGAAAGCCAGGCTGGTGTTCATCAAACCATAATACAAATCAGAGTTAGGTACAAACGAAAGGGAACATAAAGGAGGGAGTGATTAACTAAATTTGACTACAGAGGTTTCACACGGAAGGTACATCTGAGTAGAACCCTGAAAGATGCTGGTACTATGAAACATCATATACTGGGATTTCAAAACACAGGGTTTTTATTTTAAAAACCTCCCCCTGGGTGATGGCCAAGGGTCCCATTCATCTGGAAGAGCAGGCCAGTAGCCGAGGCCACTGCAGGCATTACATTACAACTTCTAGTTAAGATTACCAGAGTCAGCGAGACTTGGCTTCAAAGCCCCCCTCCTCTCCGTCAATTTCCAACTGTGTGGTTTTGGACTAAGTTACTTAAACTCTGTGCTTTAGCATCCTCGTTTATAAAATAAGTTTAATTTAAAAAGTAACCAACAACATAGTTGTGAGAACAAAATGAGATAAGATACGAAAATTGTTTAACTCATTATTCAGTGTGAGTTAAGCACTCAATAAATCATAGCTATGTTTACTAATGTTTGTACACCAGGAAGGGTTGTACCCCAGTATGGAAGCTTTGAATTTAATTTCAGCTTTGCTCTAAACTGCTCTCTAGGGCTAGGCCAATGACCCATAT
Organism: Cabassous unicinctus; assembly: GCA_029593785.1. Lineage (NCBI taxonomy): Eukaryota > Metazoa > Chordata > Mammalia > Cingulata > Chlamyphoridae > Cabassous > Cabassous unicinctus. The sequence continues at coordinate 55,614 of JAQZBX010000856.1, forward strand.
TTTCCATTTCTCAGCTTTCTGATTTATCACATGAGACCAAAGCACTGGCAAGGAAACTGAATAAGCTGATTTCTTTCAGGCTGGAATTCTAGGGACCAAAAAAATGTGGACAATTCTTCCATCTTGTATTCCTCCCTTTGACTCCCAGTCTTGTTTCCCATCTTGAGGACTGTGTGTGAGTGTGTGTGTGTGTGTGTGTGTGTGCAGACCCAGCTCTTTCACTGGCTAGCCTTATCTGTCAGCTGTAACAGAAACCTCAAAGAAAGAAATTATGGTCAGGCCTTCAGACAGCTGGTGGTAATTTACTCACACAATCCCCTTCATCTTTTCCACACCCACTATTTATGTGTATATGTTGGGGGAGGGGAAATTATGCAAGAAATGTGGTATGTAAATTTCTGGGAAGGGGATTGGAATAGTGAGGAAAGACTTGTAAGAATCACCTGGAAATTTTTCCTTGCTCTGAATTTAGATATCAAACCTTATAATTTGAAGGGACTGATGTGAAGGTCAAAAATACATTTAGGGAACCAGAAACAATACTGGAACAAACTGAAAAATAACTCCAGAACATTCTTGACAATCACCAAAACCTGAGTCATTTTCCGGGATGAGACAAGCAATTCCAATCTGAGTCCAAGGAGAATATATCAGCCATTCTAGGCAGGTTTACAAATCTGCAAGGATGATAACTCAATGCAAAGTGGGATCCCGGTTTGGATCTCTGATTAGATTCTGATTTCTAAAGACAAAACAGCCATACAGCCATGCTCCCTGCCTGTGTCTTGTCTCATGCCCTATACTAGATCGTCTCTGAATCAACCAGGATGAACTTCTCTGGGTTTAAAACTGGAGCAGACCCTGAGGATCACTACTGCCTGGTTTTCCATCTCCTCTACAGATTGGAACTTGGGGTTTTACATATATCAGAAACATAAGACTGATTCTTAAACACTTTTCATTTTGTAAAAATGCAAACTTATAAAAAGTTGCAAATATACTATCATGAAGTCCTGTAAATCTTTCACTTAAGAGTCACCAGTCATTAACATTTGCCACATTTGCTTTTTTCTCCATCTCTTTCTACATACACACACAATTATTACTGTTATTTTTGCTGAACCATTGGAGAGTAAGTTGCAGGCATCATTACACTTCACCCCTATATATTACAGTGCATATTTCCCAAGAATAATAAAAAAATTTAAATTGTTGTAATTATGTAAAAGAATACGCTAGCACTCCCCAACAGTCAGCTTTTATGACTATTAAACAGAATATTTTACACAGTATCCTGAAGTATTTGAATTGGATAACTTCATTAATGTCAGGAGCAGCCCCTGGTAGATTTTGGCTCAAACCTGCACAACCAAGAGGGGTCATGAAAATGACCGCTCCCAAGACAAAGGTGAAATATGCAAAGACCAATTCCCTCTTCCACACTTAGAACTACTGGAAGTCAGGGTGGGTTTTTTTTTGTTTTTTTTTTTGGCAGTTTTGAACAACTGTTTCATCTTTTCTTCCAGCTGGCTTCAGAAATATTGAGATACAGCCTCACACAATCAAGGAAAAGTTCTAATAAGAGAAACCTTGCATTTGTGTATCCACTTTCATTTTAATTTTCATTTTAGCATGTAAGAAGCCAACATCTTGAACTGTTGAGTTCAATGTCAAACATCTGACAACTCTACACAAAAGATGAGCATACCTCAACAGTCCTTTATCTTTGTGAAGTTCACTCTGCAATGTGTGTAGCGGCAGTAGGAGTAAACCCCATTCTAGATCCTACCAGTTCAGTAAAAGAACAAGTATACGTAACATTAATCACCACAACTCTGCTCAACTACAATAATCCTTTAATCAGATAAAAGTATCCCATTTTTCAGGCTAAGTCTGTGAAATAATAACAGGTACATAAATAATAGCTGGCTCTAAATCAGAAGTTCGTGTATACAGAAAAGAGTTATTGCACCCACTATTTGCTGACTATGGTGAGTTCTCAGAAATCAGAGGGAAAATCAAGGCCAGAAAGTCAATTGAATCAACCCTTTTGATTCAATGTGAAGGTGTTCTGAGCAGGTGGTAGGGTGAGGTGAGTGAGACACTCACCTGGAGTACAAAATTTAAGGGATACCCACTGCAGAAGGCAGTTTGGCAGTCCCTCAGAAAGCTAAGTCTAGAACTACCATATGAGCAGGCAATCCCATTACTAGATATATACCCAAAAGAATTGAAAGCAGGGATTCATACAGATATTTGCACACTGATGTTCGTAGAAGCACTATTCACAATTGCCAAAAGATGGAAGCAACCCAAGTGTCCATCAGCCAATGAATGGATAAATAAAATGTGGTATATACATTCAGTGGAATATTACTCAGGCATAAAAAGGAATGTAGTCTTGATACTTGTGACAACATGGATGAACCCTGAAGACATCATGTTTAGTGAAATAAGTAAGCCAGACACAAAAGGACAAATACTGTATGACCTCACTAATTTGAAACAACTAGAATAAGCAAACCCATAGAGTCAGATTCTAGAATACAGGTTACCAGGGGATGGGGTAGAGATAGGGAATGGGAAGTTAAGGCTTAAAATGTACAGGGTTCCTATTTGGGATGATGGAAATGCTTTGATAATGGAAATGGTTGCAATGGTAGCATAACATTGTGAATGCAACTTATAGGACTGAAATAAATATCTGAATATGATTGAAAGGGGAAATGTTAGATTGTACATATGGTAACAGAATAAAAATTTTAAAAAGTAATCCATGGAACTACACTACTTAGTGAACCCTAAGTTAAACCACAGATTTTAGTTAATAGTACAATTACATAAATGTGCTGTCACTAAGTGTAACAAATGTTCCACACCAATGCAAGGTGTTGGTGGCAGGGCAGTATATGGGGGGAATCCTGTATTTTATGCATGATTGTTCTGTAAACCCACAACTTATCTAATAAAGAAAAAAAATTAAGGGACACCAAATGAACTCAGTGATCAAGATGAAGAATATTTTAATACAATATTTTTTAAATCAAAATTAGTACAAGGGGATTAGTAAGACATGGGAATCTCTTTTCCTTCAAAAAAATACTTAGAGGACAGGCTGAAACAGCCCCGAAAAAGATCTTCTAGGGTTTAGGACAGCAGGTGAAGGCTGGATACCACCCAGAGGAGAGAGAGACAAAGGAGGGAAATCACAATGACAGAACTGTGAGCTGCTGCTGCTGGCACCCTTCCCCACACTAAAGACACTTTAGAATTCTTGAGCCTCTGGGCCTGTGACTAAAGACAAAGGGGGCTCCAGGGATCTACCACCCCAGGAAAGGGGAGAGAGAGGGACACAGCCTAAGGCAGACTCAGCTTCGGACCCACAAATTTGGTCTCCTGTGTCCCACGAGCCCTTCCAGGCCAGGTGAGACCACACAGTGATTTGCCCTGGGAGCCAGCGAAAGACTGGAGAAATCCGAACCTCTGCAATCTCCCTCTCTTCTAGCTGGGACTAAGTGTTGAGGATGCCCAGGAAAGGGAAGAGAGAGGGACACAGCCTAAGGCTGACTCAGCTTTTGACTCATAAATTTGGTCTGCTGTGTCCCAAGAGCCCTTCCAGGCCAGGTGGGGCTGCGCCATTGTTTGCCTTGATGCCTGCAAGGGGCTAAAGATATACAACCCTCCCAATATCCTCCTCTACTACAGGGACTGATTGTTGAGGACTCAGAGGGGAGTGGAAATATTTCCTACCTGGGAAAAGGGACGGGGCTACCAGAGAAGGCTGGAGAACTGTCTCAGAGAAAGTTTGAATTACAAAGCTCATAGCCTCCAGACAGGAAGTTCTATCACATTGATCTGGTCTGTGTTGCAACAAATACACACCAACCAGGCATTGAACTGAGAGCTGCCAAAGAGCACCATCTCCTGGCAGACCAAGGAAGTACATGCAAGAAAATTAAAAATAAGTAGGAGAGGCTTTTTCTGGCCTCTATAGCCTCCCTGCCCAAGGCCCTAGGAAGCAACTCTACAACCAATTACTGGGCCCAGTGCCCAGTTTTGAGCAACCAGCAGGACAATCCTAACACTCCAGGTTGAGCCAAAAATCAAAGAGCAATGGTAACCCACACCTCCTGCCACTAAATCCCTACAAAAGAGAAAGAAATTGAGCATCTGAATAAACTACATCCTAATCAGATGTCTAGATATCAGCAAAAAATTACAAGCCATACTAAGAAAATAGAAGACATGGCCCAAGAAAAGGAATACATCAAAGCCCCAGAAGAGATGCAGAATTTGAGAGACCTAATAAGCAAGATGCACACAAATTTCCAAAATCAAATTAATGAGTTGAAAGACAATATAGTTAAAGAGATAAATGACATCAAGAAGACACTGAGCGAATGCAAAAAAGAATTTGAAATCCTGAACAGAAAAGTAACAGAGCTCATGGGAATGAAAGATACAATAGGTGGAATCAAAAACACATTCAAGGCATACAACAGCAGACTCAAAATGATAGAAGAAAGAATAAGTGATACCGAAGGCAGAACAGCTAAAATTGAAGAGAGAAAAGAACAGAGAGAGAAAAGAATGGAAAAAATTGAGCACGGGTTCAGAGAGTTGAATGACAACACAAAACACAACAACATATGTGTCATGGGAGTTCCAGAAGGAGAAAAGAAGGGAAAAGGGGCAGAAAGAGTATCTGAGGAAATAATAGCTGAAAATTTCCCAACTCTCATGAAAGAAATGAACTTACACGTCCAAGAAGCACACTGTACCCCAATCAGAATAAATCCAAACAGACTTATGCCAAGACACATACTACTCAGAATGTCAAATGTCAAAGATAAAGAGAAAATTCTCAGAGCAGCAAGGGAGAAGCAAACCATCATGTACAAGGGATGTCCGGTAAGACTTAGTGCAGATTTCTCTTCAGAAACCATGGAGATGAGAAAAGAGTGGTATGATACAATCAGGAAACTGAAAGAGAAAAATTGCCAGCTGAGAATGCTTTGTCCAGCAAAATTGTCCTTCAAATATGAAGGTGAGTATAAAATATTCACAAACAAACAGAAACTAAGAGAGTTTACAAAAAGAATCCACCTTTGCAGGAAATATTAAAGGAAGCCTTAGAACCTGAAAGAAAAAGACAGGAGAGAGAGGCTTGGAGGAGAGTATAGAAGAAAGAAAAGCAGAAAGGATAACCAAAAGAGTAAAAAGACAGACAAAAACAAGGTGTCATATGAAAACCAAAGAATAAAATGAAGGAAGTAAATAGTGCATTTACAGTAAAATCATTGAATGTGAATGGATTAAACCCCCCAATCAAAAGATACAGGCTGATAAAATGGATTAAAAAACACGAGCCATCCATATGCTGCTTACAAGAAACTCATCTTAGACCCAGAGATACACACCGGCTGGATGTGAAAGGTTGGAAAAAGATACTGCACATGAATAGTAACCAGAAAAGAGCAGGGGTAGCTATACTAATATCAGAGAAAATAGACTTTAAATGCAAAAAAGTTATAAGAGATACAGAGGGCCATTAAATATTAATAAAAGGGATGATCCTCCTGGAAGACATAACAGTCATAAATTTCTATACATCTAACCAGGGCACCCCAAAATACATGAAACAAACTCTGGCAAAACTGAAGGGACAAACAGACATTTCTACAATAATCATTGGAGACTTCAACACCCCTCTCACATCATTAGATAGAACAACTAGACAGAAGATCAACAAGGAAACAGAGAACTTGAACAATATGATAAACAAGTTAGACCTAACAGACATATACAGAACACTGCATCCAAACTCAGTGGGTTATACATTCTTCTCAAGTGCCTATGGATCTTTCTTCAGAATAGACCACATGTTAGGTCACAATGCAGCTGTCAATAAACATAAAAAGACTGATATTATACAAAGCACCTTCTCAGATCATAATGGAATGAAACTGGAAATCAATAATAGACAGGAAAAAAGTAAATTCACAAATGTGTAGAGGCTGAACAACACACTCCTAAATAATCAGTGGGTCAAAGAAGAAATTGCGAGTGAAATCAGTAAATATATTGAGACAAATAAAAACGAGAACACAATATATCAAAACTTATGCGATACAGCAAAGGCAGTCTTGAGAGGGAAATTTATAGCGCTAAGTGCCTATATTTAAAAAGAAAGAGCTAAACTCAAAGATTTAACTGAAAACTGAAGAAACTAGAAAAAGAACAGCAAACCAATCCCAAAGCAAGCAGAAGGAAAGAAATAATAAAGATTAGAGCAGAAATAAACAAAAATGAGAACAACAACAAAAAAAAAATAGGGAAAAGCAACAAAACCAAAAGCTGGTTCTTTGAGATCAATTATACTGACAAACTCCTAGCTAGACTAACAAAGAAAAAAAGAGAGAAGATGCAAATAAATACAATCAGAAATGAAAGGGGGGAAGTTACAACTGACCCCACAGAAATAAAAAGAATCATAAGAGGATATTCTGAGAAACTATATGCCAATAAACTAGACAACCCAGGTGAAATGGACAAATTCCTAGAAATGCACAACCAACCTACACTGATGCTACAAGAAATACAAGAACTTAACAAACCAATCACATTTAAGGAGATTGAATCCATCATCAAAAATGAAAAGTCCAGGACCAGATGTCTTCACAGGTGAATTCTAACAAGCATTTTGAAAAGAATTAACACCAATCCTGTTTAAACTCTTCCAAAAAATTGAAGAGGAGGGAAAATTACCCAACACATTTTATGAAGACAATATCACCCTAATACCAAAGCCAGATAAAGAATCTACAAGAAAAGAGAATTACAGACCAATCTCTCAAATGAACATAGATGTAAAAATTCTCAACAAAATACTTGCAAATCGAATACAACAGCATATCAAAAGACTTATACATCATGACCAAGTGGGATTTATTCCTAGTATGCAAGGCTGGTTCAACATAAGAAAATCAATCAATGTAATACACCACATTAATAAATTGAAGGAAAAAAACCACATGATCATATCAATCGATGCAGAAAAGGTACTCAACAAAATCCAGCATCTTTTTTTGATAAAAACACTTCAAAAGTTAGGAATAGAAGGAAAATTCCTCAATATGATAAAAGGCATATATGAAAAACCCACAGCCAACATCATACTCAGTGGAGAAAGGTTGAAAGCTTTCCCTCTAAGATCGGGAACAAGACAAGAATGCCTATTGTCACCATTGTTATTCAATATTGTACTAGAAGTTCTAGCTAGGGCAATTAGACAAGAAAAAAAAATTAAAGGCATCAAAATAGGTAAAGGGGAAGTAAAACTCTCACTGTTTGTGGATGACATGATCCTGTACTTAGAAAATCCTGAAGTATCCATGACAAAGCTACTTGAGCTAATAAATGAGTTCAGCAAAGTGGCAGGATACAAAATCAACACGCAAAAATCAGTAACGTTTTTGTACACTAGTACTGAACAACCTGAGGAGGAAATCAGGGGGAAAATTCCATTTTCAATAGCAACAAAAAGACTCAAATACCTAGGAGTTAATTTAACCAAACAAGTACAGGACCTATATGCAGAAAACTACAAAACAATGCAAAAAGAAAATTTAAAAGACCTAAACAAATGGAAAGACATTCTGTGTTCATGAATTAGAATAAATATCGTGAAGATGTCAATCTGACACAAACTGATTTATAGATTCAATGCAATACCAATCAAAATCCCAACAGTTTACTTTACAGAATTAGAGAAGGCAATTACCAAATTCATCTGGAAGGGTAAGTGCACCTGAATAGCCAAAAGCATTCTAAAAAAAAAAAAAGAGCAATGTGGGAGGAGTTTCACTGCCTGACCTTGAACCATATTACAAAGCTACAGTGATCAAAACAGCATGGTACTGGCATAAAGATAGACACATCCATCAGTGGAATAGAATTGAGAACCCAGAAATAAACCCTCACCTATACAGTCAATTGGTTTTTGACAAACCTACCAAGTCCATGCTAACGGAAAAAAATAGTCTCTTCAACAAATGGTGTTGGGAGAACTGGATATCTATAATCAAAAGAATGAAAGAGGACCCCTAACTCACCCCCTGTATGGGAATCAACTCAAAATGGATCAAAGATCTAAATATAAAAGCCAGGACCATAAAACTACTAGAAGAAAATGTAGGGAAACATCTTCAAGACCTTGTAGTAGGTGGTGATTTCTTGGACCTTATACCCAAAGCATGTGCAACAAAAGAAAAAATAGATAAATGGGACCTCCTCAAAATTAAACACTTTTGCACCTCACAGGACTTTGTCAGAAGGGTGAAAAGGCAGCCAACTCAATAGGAAAAAAATATTTGGAAATCACATATCTGAGAAGGGTTTAATATCCAAGATATACAAAGAGATGTTACAACTCAAAAATAAAAAGACAAACGACCCAATCAAAAAATGGGCGAAAGACTTGAATAGACATTGGTCCAAAGAAGAAATACAAATGGCAAAAAAACACATGAAGAAATGCTCAACATCACTAATGATTAGGGAAATGCAAATTAAAACTACTATGAGATATTATTTCACACCTATCAGCATGGCCACTATTAAAAAGACAGAGAACTACAAGTGTTGGAGAGGATGTGGAGAGATAGGAACACTTATTCACTGTTAGTGGGAATGCAGAATGGTACAGCCACTATGGAGGGACTGTTTGGCAGTTCCTAAAGAACTTAGACTTGCCACATGACCCAGCAATACCACTACTGGGTATCTACCCAGAAGAACTCAGAGCAGTAACACGAACAGACATCTGCACACCTATGTTCACAGTGACATTATTCATGATTGCCAAAAGTTGGAAACAACCTAGATGTCCATCAACAGAAAAATGGATAAACAAACTGTGTTCTATTCACACAACAGAATATTATGCAGCTGTAAGAAGAAATGAAATCATAAATCATATGACAACATGGATGAACCTGGAAGACATTATGCTGAGCAAAGCAAGCCAGACACAAAAGGACAAATACTGTATGATTGTGTTACTATGAACCAAATATATTTTGTAATACATTGTTTGGTTGGAAAAAAATTTATATGTATCCAGTACATTTAATTGAGAAAAAATATGTATTTATTCATCATGTTTACTTTTTAGTTTTTAATGGTTTTTATATTTTCAATTATTAAATGTACAAATAAAGTTTTTTTAAAAAGTAGTACAAGGGAGCTGTGGTGGCACAAGAGATTGAGCACCTCTCTCCCACTCTGGAAGGTCCCAGGATTGGTTCCCGGTACCGCCTAAAGAGAAGACAAGCAGACATAGAAGAACACACAGAGAGCAGATGGCAAGCACAAAACAATGAGGCAGAGGGGAATAAAGAAATAAAATAAATCTTTAAAAAAAAAAGAACAAAAACCAATGATGAACAAACTAAAATTTTAAATAAAGACAGGATCGGACCCTGCGTTTTAATGCACATCCCTGGGAGTGTGTGTCTTACTTCCTTCACCCTGGTTGGAGCCGTGGTTTTTCACGCCCAGGCAGGGTGAAGCAGCTAAACCTTTAGATGCATGTCCTTGGTGTTCTCTAGTGCTGCATTGGTTGACCTTGCTGGTGAACTCTCTTGCTGTGCATTATGAACTATCAGACATCAGGTGGCACCTCCAAGACACCACAGAATACTAAACAAAAGCCACTATCTGAGCCAAGGCCAGCTCCTCCAACCTCCTTCCCAAATAGTTTCATGTCTCAAGGGCAAGTCTCTGTGATTTGCGGGGCAGCAGGGACAGGACAGAACAGGACAGGAGTGGGGAGCGGAGATAGATGGTGGGAGAGAGAAGAAAGACCAAATTACCTCACAAGTTGCCTCTAATGCAACTAGAATGCAATTTTTCAAGAACCTGAACTATTAAGAAACTCTGAGCCGCAATTCTCAGTTGAGGCACCTGCCCACCCAACGCAAAAACCAAATCTGCCTCACCTCTAGTTTTCCTGACACACAGTCTGCAGTTGGTTCTGGAAATCAAAGTAGTAATGCTATATCCTCCAGGCAGGCTCTAGTGAATTCAAGGTGTTTCCTAAACTTCATCCAACTTTGGTAAGAGCTACCCTTCCACAAGTACCAAACCTCGTCTAAGGACAATGAAAACCATCAACAAGTGCCCTCTGCTGGCAGAACCTGAGTTACAGAATCAGCCTCATTATTTAGTTTGGGCTTTAGATGGGCCCATAAATTCTCCAAGTGGCCCCAGTTCCCCACACTACTCCTTGTGGTCTTAAACCCGATCTGCTTCTCTCATTTCTGCTAACTGCCAGGACCCTGCAGGCCTGGGGCATCTTCCTTCGTGTGTCCTGCCTGGTTCCTGGTGGGGGGGCACCCTCGGCCTCCTTCCTGGCTCTACCTACATGTGCCCCACGGGGCCAGCCTGTCTCTCCGGGCCATGTTTCCACCAGCTCCCTCTAAACAGGACACTGGGTCACAGCTCTGAACCTCAGTCTGGGGAACGGATGCACTTGCCAAGTTCTTGGCAGTTCCTTTGCCCCAGGCCAGGGTCTGCTCCGCTTTGCCAGTCAGACTGAGAGCAGGGCTCGGACTCTTTAGCTCAGTTCCCAGCAGCTTTCTTTCCAAGTTTTGGGGCTGCTTCTGGTACTCCTTGACGGCCAATTTCTGCCAGTAAGACTAGGGCAGACCAGGTGGGGAGCTGTAACCTGGGAGGGTGGGGTAAAGGGGAAGGGAAGTTCTGAGGACCAGCTGAGACAGGATGGAGATAAGACACACAAAAGTCTTTTAAGGTTTCACTCAACCAAGGAAAAGAGAAAAAAGTGGCAGCCACTGGAGAGCTGAAGTTGGAGGCTGAGAAAACTAGCTCTGTATCAAACCAGAAGGGTAAAAAGAGGGCATAAATTTGGCCATTCAGCCAAAATGTACTATTTGGCTTTGGAAAACAAAATAGCTAACTTTTTACTTTAATATTAACATCTCTGAACTTGTGCTCACATAGGTTATCATATCTAGTCAGTATAACATGTCAGTAATACAATCAAGGTGCATCATTTGGATTTTTGTTAACATTTGAACATCTACCCTCAAATGTAGTTAAGTATTTTAGATACAATTCGGAGGGGAAAATCTCCTTATTTACATATTGAAATTCTGTTAATCATTTGAAATCTAAAATTTTTATTATTATTTCAAGAGTGAAATGATACAATAATGAGTAATGACTGCAAAAGTTAAAATCAATAGTTAATACTATTACTATTATTAATAACATTAATATTACCAATACTAGTTGCATATATGTCCCTAGTTTCTGGCTCTCACAAGCTCCAACCACTCTGAGGGCAGCTCAGCTAATTTATATTAGAACAGACTCTAATTTGGGTGGTAAGCACTGTAACACTGTGGTGTGTATGTGAGACAGTGGATACACCAACCAGGATCTTTTCTTGGGCTCACCTTAGTAAATGAACAGTAGCTTGGAAATCTTCACTGTGAACTACATATACAAGGTCTCCTAACAGGTCCTCTAAGGCAGAACTTCCCAGCACTTATGGTGCTACAAGCAAGTTACATACACATCTAGAAATTGATCCTCCCAACCCTTCAGGCATTCAAGAAGACAGTAGGAGCCTCCAGGGCCAGTCACTGCCAAGGTGTCAGGGATCCTTGGAGGGCTAACCTAACAAGCAGAGCCTGAGATGGTTCTTGTTCTGAGGCTACAGATGAAAATCCTTACTGTGGTTTACCAGCTCCTGTTACACTCCCCCTGGCTTCTTGTGCTCATCCCGTTACTCTCCATGTCCCCACCACTGGTCTTGTGGACCTGACGGTCCCTCTTCCCTGGGTCTGGAATTGTCCCTCCCCCTCCGTCCTTCTCCAAGTTAACTCCTACTCTTCTTTCCCCCCTCTATATTCACTACCTCCTCACAGATGCCGTCTGTGCCTTATCCAATTAGGTCCATTCTCCCTATTTTTGCTCTTAGTGCTCATTCACTCCATCTAGCTAGCTAGCTATAACTCCTCTTTGCAGCACTTGTCACATTGTATTTTTGTATTTTTTACATGAGTCAATTAATCATTATCCTCCCACCAGACCATAAATATACATAAGGGGAGGAGCTGTGGCATTTTTTTGTTCTTCATTTAATCCACGTTATTTTGACCAACTGAATGATTACATGAAGAGAATATTTGTTTTAATGTTTATAGAGTATTACATAAAATGACAATTTAATCATTTTTGCTAGATTTTTAAGCTATTTCTAATTTTCAGTTGTTTATATAATACTGCAATGACTTATCATTTCCTTAGAGTAAAACCCCAGAAGTGAAATTTAGATGTTATATTTTCCTTTCAATTTAAAGGTAGGAATAGCTGAGCGAACCCTATATTCAATGAATTGTTAGCTGTATCTTGTCGGCCATTTGTATTGGGCACCAATTACATTGGTATTTCTATCAACAGAAATATCATAAGCATAAGTATTTTATTTTTAAAAAACAAACAAAAAAGATTAGGAGTGGGAAAATCAATTACTAACAAAAGGTTCAATAGAAACCTCTCAGTTTATGATTCTCTCAAAGAATACTGATTAACATCAGCTGCTTAAATATATCCCCAAACAATATATTGCTTACCAATAAATCTAAAGAGATTTATATCCCCCACCAAAGTCCAGTGTTTTTTTAAAAGGATTCCACAATCATTCACTCATCACTATTAGATAGTATGTGGGTAGCAGTAAACAGAAAAAGTATATAGACGTCTTTCAACAAAAAAATTCATATTTAAGGCCAGGCTAGCTATGTAATTTGTGGAGCCCTTGTGAAAAATATTAAGAATGTCAAAATGGTGACAGCAGAGCATTAAACCAAACACAGGGCCTTTCTAAGCATGGGACCCTGTGTGACTGTATAGGTTGCACATCCTGAAGCTGGCCCTGTATAAAAATATGAGATACTGAACTAAATATTGATCTAAACTGAACTAAATATTGAAATTCCTAAATCAGTGAAAACGCAAAGAAGATAGACCCCTAACAGTAAAATATTGTGTCAATGCTGAAATAAAATGTTTGACTCTATGTGACTAAGACAGGAGTGGTAAAATAAAAAGGAACAGGTTCCTTTTTACGCTTGACCTTTGAAGATGTGTTCTCTGCTCATCTAAACAGCAATCCAAAAGGACATGACATCTAAACATTATATATATTGATGGTTACACTTATGAATCTTTTCTTGTGAAATTGAAACTTAGCCTAGTATTACAGGTTGCCAAAGAGTTACCTTCTGAAAGCCTCCTTGTTGCTCAAATGTGGCCTCCCTCTAAGCCAAACTCAGCATAAAAATGCACTACCTACCCCTGGCATGGGACACGACTCCCGGGGATGAGCTTCCCTGGCACTGAGGGATTATTACCAAGCACCAACTAGCAATGCATTTGGAAAAAGACCTTGACCAAAAAGGGGAAATATTAAATACAAATGAGTTTTTATTGCTAAGAGATTTCAAAGTGAGACAGGAGGTCATTCCAGAGATTACGGTTATGCACGTCTCAGTAGGATTTCATTGACTCCTACAGTAGACAATGCCTCAAACAGAAGGGCTCCTGAGGGCTCTAGAGATATCTAGACACTATAGGGAGAGCAGACAACCTCAGAAATTCGGCACCCTGTCAGTTGGCCTTACTTTGGAATATATGTTCCCTAATGTAACAGAGTTAGACTCATTTATAATTTCCCTATCCATGGTTTTTCTGCCCTTTTTATTTGAACCTATAATTGGCATTATACTCATTAAATATTTGTCCCAGAGACTTAAATCTTCAGTCTGTTCATATGCCGGTTGAGCTCTGAATGTCAGCAGAGTTGCAACACATACTCTCCAGTTCATTGGAATTGCCCAGGACAACTAATAAAAGCATGATGATGGACAATGCCTATCCCCAAAAGACAGAGAGTATCTTCAACTGCAAGCAAGACAGTTCCATTCCTCTGCTCCATGGGATCTAAGTCCCTTCTCAATTAGAAACAGAGTGGGCATCACCATCCCAATATCCTCAAGATAGAGGAATGGGCAAACATAAAGGGGGAAGGTAACTAGGGACTAAAATAGACTTATTATTCTAGCAATGGAAGAACTTGTATCATTGATATAGAGGCAGTGTCCACCAGAGGTTCTGAGGAGAGGGAGAGGGAAGAATAGGTGTAACATGGGGCATTTTGGGGACATTGGAATTGTCCTGCCTAACTTTGCAATGACAGATACAGGCCATCATACATTTTGTCAAAACCTGTAAAATTGTGTGGTGCAAAGTGTAAATCATAATGTAAACTACAGACCATGGTTAGTAGCAGTGCTTCAATATGTGTTCATCAATTGTAACAAATGTACCACACTAATGAAAGATGTTAATGGGGGAGAGTGTGGGAGGGGGAGGGGAATGGGTATATGGGAATCCCCTATATTTCTGATGTAACATTTATGTAATCTAAAGCTTCTTTAAAAATAAAATTATATATATAGTTTAAAAGTATATCTAAATTCTTTTGAGAAAGGCTTGGCTTAAATTATATAATGCATATTTATTCTACAAGGCAAGACAGGGCAAAAGTCTTGGGTAATAAGAACTGTAATTACTACTAACGAGATATTTAAAAGTTATGTTTTTTCCACAGTTGAGTATATAGGATATGGATTTGAGTTGTTTGGTGAGGGTAACCTGAGGAAATGGACTGTAAGTGCCACAAGCCATGGGGTAGATGGCATAGCATAAGTTCTAAGACATCAGCAGTAAGGGCCATAATGAAGTTGGAAACTACATAAACTCAGGGTCTTTATCTTGAGGAGCACTAGACATCTAGCCAATCACCCACTCAATCACCCAGCAGATATTTATCGAGTGTCAGCTAGGAACCAGCTCTGTTTAAGATGTTGGAGATAAACTGGTGAACAAAACAAAGACCCACCAGGAGCTTACAAGCCAGTGGAAGGAGACAGATTATAACCAAATAAACAGTTATGCCTGGTGGTGATAAGTGCTATGGAGAAAAATTAAGTCGGAGAAGGTCCCCCTGATAAGTTGATATTTGAAGGAAGCATGGATTTCTGGGACAGAAGTGTTCTAGGAAGCAGAAAGAGCAAACACAAAAGCTCTGAAAAAGGGGCTTGCTTGGAGAGCTGGAGAAAGAGCAAGGAGACTGATGTCGTTGGAGGAGAGAGGACAGATGGCATGGGATCTTGGACACCATGGTGAGAACTTTGACTTTTACTGTAAGAAAAATGCAAAGACGTTGGAAGGTTTCAAGCAGAGAAGTGCCATAATCTGTTTTAAAAGAATCTCTTTGACTGCTGATGGAAAACAGACTATATGGAGAAGGGCAAGAATGGGTGCAGACAACATTGAGAATGCAATCAATGCCACTGAAGTGTACATTTAAAAATGGTTAAAATGACAAATTTTATTATATATATTTTACCAAAATAAAATTTTAAAAAATAAAATAAGAATGGGTTAAAGAAAGATAAGGAGAATTTTGTGTTATTCAGGTAAGAGAGAATGGTGACGAGGTAGCAGAAGTGGAGACAGTATGAAGAGGGGTCAGATTCTGGAAATACTTTGAAGGTAGAGCTGACACGATTTTACTAATAAATTTGATAAAGTGTATGAGGGAAAAAGAGAGAAATCTAGGATAACTCTAATGTTCCCAAGTGTCAGGCATGAGCAACTGGTAGCAAGTGAGACTAAGGCCAAAATCAGAATCCCTCATGCGTATGAACTAAAACGTACGCTATAGTATACCATGGGGCTAAGCATTTATTTTACTTAACAAAAGCTTTCTTTCTTAAACACAAAAAGCATATCAAAAGTTTGGAAATTATTAGTTTACTAACATGTTACACTCTTAATTAAACAAAAATGTAAAATAAGATAATGGATTAAGCATTCCTTTTTTAAAAAAAAAACTTTATTGTGATTTCTAATGTTTAAGTAAAATAATATTTAGTCACATAAAACCAAAGAAATAGACAGAGACTTTAAAGCCACAGAAGCACTTTCAAGGACTTGACAGGAAGGCAGTACCAGCTCTTTACATCATCATTTCATTTCAAAACCAAGGTTTTTTGACCTTGACCAGATGAGGGAAATGGTAAATACAAATGAGTTTTTATGGCTAAGAGATTTCAAAGTGAGTTGGGAGGTCATTCCAGAGGTTACTCTTATGCAAGTCTCAGTAGGATCTCATTGACTGCCACAGTAAACAGCGCCCCAAATAGTGGGGCTCCTGAGGGCTCTAGAGACATCCAGAAAGTATAAACAGGGCAAACAGCTCAGGAATTCGGCACACTGTCAGTGGGCCTTACTTTGGAATTTATGCTCGCCAGTGTAACAGGCTCATTTATAGGTTCTCTACACATGGTGCTTCTGCCCCTTTTATTTGAACCTGTAATTAGCACTATACTTGATAAACATATGTCCCAGAGATTTAAATCTTTGATCCATCCATGTACCAGTTGAGTACTGTATCTCAGCAGAGTTGTAACACCTACTCTCCAGTTCACTCACCCAGGACAACTAATAAGGAGGTGATGATGGACAACATCCATCCCAAGGAACAGAGAGTGTCTGCAACTGCAAGCAAGATAGTTCTATCCATCTACCCCAGGGGATTGAAGCCCCCTCTCAATTAGAAAAAGAGTGGGCATCACCATCCCAAAATCCTCAAGATTGGGGAATGAAAAATGGACTAAAGTAGACTTATTATTATTCTACTATAGACACTATTATTCCAGCAATGGAAGAACTCTTATCATTGATGTAAAGGCAGTGGCCACCAGAGGTTCTGGGGGATGGGAGAGGGAAGAAGAGGTGTAATATGGGGGCATTTTCGGGACATTGGATTTGTCCTGCATGGCATTGCAGTGACAGATACAGGCCATTGTATATTTTGTCATAACTTACAAAATTGTGCAGGACAGAGTGTAAACTATAATGTAAACTGTAGGCCATGGTTAGTAGCAATTCTTCAATATGTGTTCATCAATAGTAACAAATGTACCACACTAATGAAGGATGTTTTTAATGTGGGAAAGTGTGGGAAGAGGAGGGAGTGGGGCATATGGGAATCCCTTATATTTTTCATGTAGCATTTATGTAATTTAAAGCTTCTTTAAAAATAAAAAAAAATTTAATTAAAAAAGATAAAAACCAAAGCTTTAAAAATATAGGTCCGAGCACTACTTTTTGACTTATAGACAGATAAGGATCACTCAGGAATACTCAATAGGTCATGAATGCTTTCAGTTCTTATTTCTCCTGCCTCTGTCTTCCCTAGGAAAGTTATCCCACTCTTCTTTTGCTTTGTAGAATCAGTCTTGCCCCCCACCCCACCCAAATCCCCAAGCCAAGTTCACACAAAGCAGGAAATGCTTACAAAGCTTCCCTCTTCATTTCTCTCCCACCCCTCTCTACTCCCACTTTTACATTCTGAGTCTTTTAATCTAGTGTGTTCCGTGAACTTTGTACTTTATACTCTTGTACTTAACCTATTTGGTTTGACCCAATTTGCCCTTATGGCCCCTAAAACCAGCTCTCCTGGTCTAAAAAAAAAAATTTTAAGACTACGTATATGTACCTAGACTTCCAAGTGCTTTCAGCCCCAGATTCCCTATTGTTATGGCCTATTTCACAGGAATCCTTGTTACTTCCTTGACCTCTGATATTAATGTTACTGATTTGTGACACCAGCCACCAAGACTTGCATATTTCTCCCATTTTCTTCTACCTTCTTCATAATGTCCCATCCTAGTGACCAGGTCTAGTACCAAGCTTAGGTCTAGGCCCAATCCCACCCTATTCTATCTCATAACATAACCACTCTGATCTTATCACAAGTAAAGTATCTAGTCTCTCTAAAAATCTTAAGATAGTCACATCTACTTGACTTCAACCTCATGAGAGATACCCTGCCAAAGGCACCCAGCTAATTTGCTCCCGGACTCGTGACCTACAGAAACTGTGAGATAATAAATGCTTGTTGTTTTCATCTAAGTTTTGGGGTAATTTGTTATGCAGCCCTAGATAACTAATACAACAGACTCCTGAACCTTTCCTTAGTTCAAGGTCATGCTATAGAGTTAGGCCCAGCCCTTCCATTCACAAAGAAGCTATCATTCTCTGTACAGTAGAAGAAGATAAAGAATTCAAAACAGTTATTTAAGGCTGCATGACAGGAAATTTAATTCATGGTGAAAATTACGGGAGTGAGAAATAGTACCTTTGTAAGTCCATTTCGTAGAATATACTACCAAGGATGCTCTTCCAGATGTGCTTTTAATTACCAGCAAGAATGTCTTTTTTCTTTGAGAAGGTATGTGCTATCCACAAAAACCTTTCTTGTTGAGATCATAATAAAGCTTTAATTTTTTTTCATATTTCACATGAGGTTTTACTGTGCTATACAGTCCCATGCTACGTTTTTTAGCTTTCCTTTTAGTAATATATATGACCTTAGGCTTTCCCTTTCAACCACTGTCATACCCATAAAATAGCACTGCTAGTTATGAACATTATGTTGTGCTTTCACCTTTTCTATTCATTTCCAAATACTAATACACAAACTTTTTACCAATTTATACAAATTAACTCTCAGCTTTCCATTCTCTAACTGCATTCTATTTTCTGGTGAACCATATTCTAGTTATTAATTCCATGAGCTTACACAATATATTTAGCTCATATTAGAGCAATCAGACAGTATTTGTCCTTTTGTGTCTGGCTTGCTTCACTCAACATAATGCCCTCCAGGTTCATTCACGTTGTCATACGCTTCACAACTTCTTTTCTTCTTACAGCTGCATAATATTCCATCACATGTATACATCACAGTTTGTTTATCCATTCTTCAGTTGATGGACACCTGGGTTGTTTCCATCTTTTGACAATCATGAATAACACTGCTAAAAATATAGGTGTGCAGATGTCTGTTCATATCACTGTTCTCAGTTCTCCTGGGTATATATTCAGTAGTGATATTACCAGGTCTAGTGACAAATCTATATTCATCTTTTTTAGGAACTGCCAAACAGTCCTCCACAGTGGCCGTACCATCCCACATTCCCACCAAAAGTGAATAAGCACTCCTATCTCTCCACATCCTCTCTAATGCGTGTAGTTTTCTGTCTTTTTAATAGTGGCCATTCTAATAGGTGTGAAATGATTTCACGTTGCAGTTTTGATTTGCATTCCCCTAATCACTAGTGATGTTGAACATTTTTTCATGTGTGTTTTTTTTTTCCACTTGTATTTCTTCTTTGACAAATGTCTCTTCAAATCTTTTGTCCATTTTTTAATAGGTCGTTTGTCTTTCTTGAGTTGTAGCATCTCTTTATAAATCATGGATATTAAACCCTTATGTGTTTTCCAAATATTTTCTCCCATTCAGTCGGCTACCTTTCCACCCTTTTGACGAAGTCCTTTGAGGTGCAAAAATGTTTAATTTTGAGGAGGTCCCATTTTTCTATTTTTTCTTTTGTTGCTCATACTTTAAATGTAAGGTTTAAGAAACCATCACCTACCACAAGATCTTGAAAATGTTACCCTACATTTTCTTCTAGTAGTTTTATGATCCTGGCTTTCATATTTAGGTCTTTGATCCATTTTGAGTTGATTCTTGTGTAAGGAATGAGATAGGGGTCCTCTTTAATTCTTTTGGTTATGGATATCCACTTCTCGCAGCACCAATTGCTGAAGAGACTGTTTAGGTAGGTTTGTCGAAAACCAGTTGGCGGTAGAGGTGAAGCTGTATTTCTGGATTCTCAATTCTATTTCCCTAATCAATGTGTCTATTTTTATCCCAATACCATGCTGCTTTGACCACTGTAGCTGTGTAGTATGTTTCAGCATCAGGTAGTGAAAGTCCTCCCACATCACTCTTCTTTTTTTTAATTCTTTTGGCTATTTCAGTGCACTTTCCCTTCCAAGTAAATTTCATAATTGACTTTTCTATTTCTGTAAAGTAGGCTGTTGGAATTTTGATTGATAGTGCATTGACTCTATAAAAAATCAGTTTGGGTATGATTGACATCTTCAGAGTATTTAATCTTCCAATCCATGAACACGGAATGTATTTCCTTTTGTTTAGGTCTTTTTTAATTTTTTTTAGCATTGTTGTATAGTTTTCTGAATATAGGTCCTGTCCTTATTTGGTTAAATTGATTCCTAGGTATTTGAGTCTTTTTGTTGCTATTGTAAATGGAATTTTTTACTGATTTCCCCCTCAGATTGTTCAATACTAGCGTACAGAAACATTACTGATTTTTGCATGTTGATCCTGTGTCCTGCCACTTTGCTGAACTCGTTTATTAGTTCAAGTAGCTTTCTCATAGACATTTCAGAATTTTCTAAATATAGGATCATGTCTCCATGAATAGTGTTAGTTTTACTTCCTCTTTTCCTATTAGAAATGCCTTTTTTTTCCCTGTCTAATTGCTCCAGTTAGAACTTCTAGCACAATATTGAATAACAGTGGTGACAGTGGGCATCCTTGTCTTGTTCCCAATCTTAGAGGGAAAGCTTTCAACCTTTCCCCATGGAGTACAACGTTGGCTGTGGGTTTTTCATATATGCCCTTTATCATATTGAGGAATTTTCCTTCTATTCCTATCTTTGGAAGTGTTTTCATCAAGAAAGGATGCTAGAATTTGTCGAATGCCTTTTCTGCATTGATCGAGATGATCATGTGAGTTTCTTCCTTCAATTTGCTAATGCAGTGTGTTACATTAATTGATTTTCTTATGTTGAATCACGCTTGCATACCAGGAATAATCCCATTTGGTTGTGGTGTACAATTCTTTTGACATGCTGTTAGATTCTATTTGCAAGTATTTCATTGAGAATGTTTGCATCTATGTTCATTAGAGAGATTGGTCTGTAATTTTATTTTCTTGTAGTATCTTTATCAGGCTTTGGTATTAGGTGATGTTGGCTTCGTAAAATATGTTGGATAATTTTCCTCTTAAATTTTTTTGGAAGAGTTTAAACAGGATTGGTGTTAATTCTTTTCAAAATGCTTGGCAGAATTCACCTGTGAAGCCATCTGGTCCTGGACCTTTCTTTGTTGGAATTTTTTTTTTATTTTTAAAGATTTATTTTTATTTATTTAATTATCCCCCCTCACCCTTGCTGCTTGTGCTCATTGTGTCCATTTGCTGTGTGTTTTTCTGTGTCTGCTTGTCTCCCTTTGTTGGGTCATCCTGTTGCGCAGGCCGCCAGCTCACTGCGCCGCACGGGCCGGCTTGTCTTCACCAGGAGGCCCCGGGAATTGAACCCAGGGCCTCCCATATGGTAAACGGGAGCCCAACCAATTGAGCCACAGCCGCTTCCCTGTTGGAATATTTTTGATGAATAATTCAATCTCTTTAAATGTGATTGGTTTGTTAAGTTCTTGTATTTCTTGTAGAGTTAATGTAGGTTGTTTGTATGTTTCTAGGAATTTGTTCATTTCATCTAGGTTGTATAGTTTATAACTTCCCCCCTTTCTTTGTGATTTTGTTTATTTGCATCTCCTTTCTTTTTTTCTTTGTTAGTCTAGCTAAGGGTTTGTCAATTTTATTGATCTTCTCCTAGACCCATATTTTGTTTTGCTTTTTTTCTCTATTGTTTTTTGTTCTCAATTTCATTAATTTTTGCTCTAATCTTTATTATTTCTTCCCTTCTGCTTGATTTGGGGTTGATTTGCTGTTCTTTTTCTAGTTTCAGCTAGATCTTTGATTTCAGCTCTTTGTTCTTCTTTAATGTAGGAGATTAGGGCTATAATTTTTCCTCTCAGCACTGCCTTCACTACGTCCCATAAGTTTGATAAGTTGTGTTCTTGTTTTCATTTGTCTCAATATATTTACTAATTTCACTTACAATTTCTTCTTTGACCCACTGACTGTTTAGGAGTGTGTTGTTTAGCCTCTAAACATTTGCAAATTTTCTCCTTTCTCATCTATTATTGATTTCCAGTTTCATTTCATTATGATCTAAGAAGGTGCTTTGTATAATTTCAATCTTTTATATTTATCAAGACCTGGCTTGTGACCTCACACGTGGTCTATCCTAGAGAAAGATCCTTGAGCACTTGAGAAGAATGTATAATCCACTGTTTGGGGATGCAGTGTTCTGTATATGTCTGTTAAGTCTAGCTCATTTATCATATTATTCAAGTTCTCTGTTTCCTTATTGATCTTCTGTCTAGTTGTTCTATCTAATGATGTGAGTGGGGTGTGTTAAAGTCTCCAACTATTACTGTAGAGATGTCTATTCTCCCTTCAGTTTTGCCAGAGTTTGCCTCATGTATTTGGGGGCACCCTGGTTAGGTGCATAGACATTTATGAATATTAATTCTTCCTGGTAGATTGTCTCTTTTATTAATATATAATGACCTTCTGTATCTTATTACTTTTTTGCATTTAAAATCTGTTTTGTCAAATATTAGTATAGCTATCCCTGCTCTTTTTTGGTTGCTGTTTGCATGGAGCATCTTTTTCTAACCTTTCACTTTCAACCGGTTTGTATCCCTGAGTCTAAGGTGAGTCTCTTGTAGGCAGCATATGGATGACTCATGTTTTTTATCCACTCTGTCAGTCTATATCTTTTGATTGGGGGTTTTAATCCATTCACATTCAATGATATTACTGTAAATGCATTATTTACTTCCACCATTTTATTTTTTTGGTTTTCATATGTCATACCTTATTTTCGTCTGTCTTTTTTACTCTTTTGGTTATCCTTTCTGCTATTCTTGTTTTCTACACTCTCCTCAAGGCTGTCTTTTTCTTTCAGGCTATAAAGCTCCCTTTAATGCTTCCTGCAAAGGCAGATTCTTTTTTCACAAACTCTCTTAGTTTCTGTTTATTTGTGAATATATTAAACTCATCTTCATATTTGAAGGATAACTTTGCTGTATAAAGAATTCTCTGCTGGGAAGTGGATGTGGCTTAAGCAGTTGGGCACTCGCCTACCACATGGGAGTTCCCGGGTTCGGTTCCAGAGCCTCCTAAAGAAGACGAGCAAGACAGTGAGCTGGCGCAACAGGCTGGCGCAGCGAGCTGATGCAACAAGATGATGCAATGTGATGACGCAATGAAGAGACACAACAAGGAAACACAATGAGAGACACAACAAGCAGGGAGGGGAAGTGGCTCAAGCGATTGCGAGCCTCCCTCCCACATGGGAGGTCCTGGATTTAGTTCCTGGTGCCTCCTAAAAAGAAGATGAGCACACAATGAATGGACCCAGAGAGCAGACAGCAAGCACAAACAATGGTGGGGGGGAGAGGAATAAATAAATAAATCTTTAAAGAAAAAAAAGAATTCTTGGATGGCAATTTTTCTATTTCAGTATCCTAATTATATCATACTACTACTGTCTTATTACCACCATGGTTTCTGATGAGAAATCCACACTAATTCTTACTGGGTTTCTCTTGTATGTGATGGTTTGCTTCTCCTTTGCTGTTCTCAGAATTTTCTCTTTATCTTTGGTGTTTGACATTCTGAATAGTATGTGTCTTGGGGTAGGTCTATTAGGATTTATTCTGATTAGGGTATGTTGTGCTCTTGGGCATGTAAATTCACTTCTTTTATGAGAGCTGGGAAATTTTCAGCCTTATTTCCTCAAATACTTTTTCTGTTCCCTTTCCCTTCTCTTCTCCTTCTGGAATTTCCATGGCACATTTGTTGTTGCTTTTTGTGTTGTCATTCAACTCCCTGAGCCCCTGCTCAGTTTTTTCCATTCTTTTCTCTCTCTGTTCTTCTTCTCTCTCTTTAATTTCAGCTGTTTTGTCTTCTGTATCACTTATTATTTTTTCTATCATTTCAAGTCTGCTGTTGTATGTCTTTAATGTGTTTTTTCTCTCACCTATCGTGTCTTTCATTCCCATGAGCTCTGTTATTTTTCTATTCAGGTTTTCACATTTCTTCCTTGTGCTCACTCACTGTCATCTTTTTTTTTAAAAACAATGTATTGAAGTATATCATTCATACACGAACACATATATACTATAAGTGTTCAGTAAACGTTGTGAACTTACAAAACAAACATGCACAACATCATACAGGGCACCCACACATCATCCCACCCAAAATACTTTGCATTGTTGTGAAACATTTGTTAGCAAATTATGAAAGAACACTATCAAAGTATCACTACCAACTATAGTCCATATCTTACTCCCCTATAATTTTTTTAAGGATTTATTTATTTATTTATTTACTTTTATCCATTTTTACCTCCCACCCCCCGTTTTTGCTGTTTCTGTGTCCATTCGCTGGGCAACTCTCTGTGTCCATTTCCTGCCCTCGCTTCTCATCCTTCTCCTCCTGTCTTCACTGGGATTCGATCCTCAGAACCTCCGATGTGGGAGAGAGGCATCCTACTGCCTGCGCCACCTTAGTTCCTGGTTTTTCGGTGCATCTTGTCTTGGCTCTCTCTTGTGTCACTCTCCTGTTATGTCATCATCTTGCTGCATGGCTCACGGGGCCTGGCGGTGTACCCACACACAGGGCCTGGTGGCCCACGTGCTTTCTGTATTTTTCTTTTTTTTATTTTTACCAGGAGGTCCCAGGGATTAAACCCAGGTCCCTCCATATGGGAGACGGATGCCCAACCACCCGAGCCACATCTGTCCCCCTATTATATCTCTTAAGGTTGACCAAAGATACCCAAAGTTACAGTCTTTTCCCATACAGGATGGTCATATAATAAATCAGGATTTGTTTATCACCAGCATTCTAAAAACCAGACCTAGGGAGAAAAATTAGGTCTGGGGACACGTGCATGGTTCCTAATATAGCGAATGTTTAGCCTACCCAGTTTATCACAAAATTAAGACAGCGAGAATATTCGCATCAGTGTCTTCTTAATGTCCTTTATCTCTTTAGGCATATTGTCTTTCAACTCATTAATTTGATTTTGGGAAATTTGTATGAATCTCATTGATTAGTTGTCTTAAATCCTTTGTCTCATCTGGGACTTTGATATATTCCTTTGCTTGGGTCATTTCTTCCATTTTCTCAGTATGGCTTGTAATTTTTTGCTGATGTCTAGGAATCTGATTATGATGGTGGGTTTACTCTGATGCCCAATTTCTTTCTCTTTTGTAGTAATTTACTGCTGTTCTTTGTTTCTTGGTTCAACTTGTTCTACGTCTTCAGGATTGTCCCTATTAGTTGCTCAAATCTGGGCCCTGGACCTAGTCATGGGTTGCAGACCCGCTTCCAAGGGCCTGGGGGAGGGAGGCTGTACAGGCCAGAAAAAGCCTCTTTCTTATTTTTAATTTCCTCACATGCACTTTCTTGCTGGGCCAGCAGATGGCAATCTTTGGTTGGCCTCTCAATTCAAAGCCTGGTCCAAGTGTGTTCACTGCAACATGGACCTGATCAATGTGAAAGAGGAGGCTGTTCTCCAATCTTTGGTGGCAGCCCCCCACCCCCACCCCACTTTCACAGGTAGGGAATAATTCTGCTCTCCTCTGTGTCCTCAACAACCAGTCCCGGTCAGTAGGGAGGGTGATTGAGAGGGTTGGCTCTCTTTAGTCCTGTGTCAGCTCCTAAGGGCAAACAATGGTGTGGCCCCACTTGGCCTGGAAGTGCTCTTGAGATACAGCAGACCAAATCTGTGGGCCAAAAGCTGAATTAGCCTTAGACTACATCCATCTCTCTTCCCCTTTCCTGGGGAGGTGAATCCCTGTAGCTTCCTTTGTCTGTAGCACTGGGCCCGAGGCCAGAGAATTCAAAATTTTCTGTTCAGTAGGATGGGGGAGGGGTGCTAGAGCTGCAGCTGCAGCTTCCACTCCCAGTATTCCTTTGAGATTCTCTTCCTGTGCCCTTCTTTTTTCTGGGCACTGCCCAGCCTTCCCCTGATGTCCTAAACCCTAGAACATTTTTTTCCAGGCTGTTTCTGCCTCTTCTCTAGCTGATTTTCTGGGAGAGGTGACAGTCCCGTGTCCTTCTAATCCACCATCTTTCCAGAAGTCTAAAGCTTTAAATTTTCATTGCAATTTCAAATTGAGGTTTTCTTAGCAATAGGGAGACAAAAAGTTGTTACAGATTGGAATATCATAGAGACTAAAGGATGCTAAAATATGGTACTGTTTCTGTTTCTACACTAAGACCACTAGTTCATGCTACTGTTTCTTTCATTGATTCTGCTCACTCTGAGGTAGTGTTGTAAGGTTAGCTGTGGGTGTGCATGAGCAAAAACCCAGGGGACAAATCTCCCCATTCTGTAAATGCATGAGCCCAATGTCCTGGGCAGTGAGCCCAGCTTGCTTTAAATCTTTGTTATTTAAGCAACGTCCCAGATTCTCCTTTGAAATGTGTAATTTACCCAGTTTTATTAATCTGAATATGAACCTCTCTGACTCTTTTTTGACAGATTCTTGGTCATGTCCAGCTACACTTCTTTTTGTTTTAAACAGGTCATTCCTTTCTCTGTGCTGACCTTCAAGGGTTTTGACATATGAATTAGAAGGCAAATCTTCATAAGGTTAGATTTTAATAATTCAGCTTATTATTTTAATACAAATCACATTTTCACACTTGTTATGCTAATTTAGAGACCAGACAATTTTTTAAGTTTCTTCAAAGGCTTTTGTTTTGTTCTTTTGATATTTGATATTACTAATCATTCTATGATTGACTTAGAAATTTAAGAGTAACACTTGTTTCCTCTATTTCCCTCATCTCCCACATTCAACTGATCAACAAGTAGTAGCATCAATCATACCACAGAAATTCTCAAATCTATCCCCTCCTCACCATTCTACTACCACTGCCCAAATTCAGGCCCTCATCACCTCTTGCCCTGAACCACTTGCAACAGCTTCTCAAGGATCCTCCTGCCTCTTCAACCTACTTGAACCCATCTCCCACACCACTATCACACTTATGGTTCTAAAGCAAAGATCTAATGATGCCAGCAACATGGCTTAAAACTTCCTATAGCTCCACAGCCTACAAAAAAAAAGCCCAACCACCTTCAGGTCTTGGTTGGAGTGACAGAACATAAAAGTCTCTCAGAACTGTTTATATATATATATATATATTTTTTTTTAAAGATTTATTTATTTTTTATTTATCTATCCCCCCCTTGCTGCCCGTGCTGCTGTGTCCATTCGCTGCGTGTCTTCTCTGTGTCTGCTTATCTCCCCCTCGCTGTGAGGTCTTGCTGCATCAGCCCACGGCGCCGCGCGAGCCGGCCTGCCCTCACAAGGAGGCGCCGGGAAGCGAACCCGGGGCCTCTCATATGGTAAACGGGTGCTCTATCCATTGCGCCACACCCGCTTCCTGCCTTGAGGTTGCTGCATCAGCCCACCGCACCGCTCAGGCCGGCGTGCCCTCACAAGGAGGCCTCGGGACGCGAACCCGGGCCTCCCATATGGTAATCGGGGGCTCTATCCACTGAGCCACACCCGCTTCCCCAGAACTGTTTATAAATGCAACCGTTTCTTTAATTCTATGGCTCTTCAATCCCACTGTACATGAGAAAACTTAGAATGCTTTAAAGAATACTGATGCTAGGGCCTCAATCTGAAAGAGTATGATTTAATTGATCAGAAACGAGACCTGTACTTCAGGTTTTTTTTTTAAAAAAAACCTCCCTCAGGCAATACTAATGAGTAGCCAGAGTTGAGAACTATGATATGAAAGATGGCTAGAGAGCCACTTCTGCTTCCAGACAACATAAATAACCAAAAAATTGGACAAAATACATGAAACAATGGTTTTTAGACCCAGAACAGAAGGCAGAGTATCAGAAAGGAGAGAAAATTCCAGAGAGCTGCTGAAGGTCTACCTCGAGTATTTACAGCTTAGTGAGGAAACCATTGAGATTGGGGTAAGAACCATAAGAAAGAATCAGAGGGAACAATCCTCTTGACTCACATAAGGCTGGAAATTGTTTGTTTCTGCATTAACCAAAGTGGGAAAAGATCATAATTTACAGAGTATTGAGTAGAGTACTCAATACCTCAGTAGTAGAGAAAATTAACCCTATACAAAATAACTGCTTTTGCTTTTCTTAACAAAGCTGAAAAACAAGACCCAAAAGATCAAATTGTTTCCAAGTAACTTAACTATGTCCCAGAATAAAACTCAAGAATATTTATAGTGGGAAGTGGATGTGGCTCAGGCAATTGAGCTCCTACCTACCACACGGGAGGTCCCAGGTTTGGTTCCCGGTGCCTCCTGGAGAAGATGAGCAAAACAGCAAGCTGCCACAAAAGGCGAGCTGACACAACAAGATGATGCAACAAGGAGACACAAAGAGGAAACACAATGAGGGAGATAACAAAGAAGGGAGTGGAGGTGGCTCAAGCGATTGAGTGCACACATGGGAGATCTCAGGTTCAGTTCCTGGTGCCTCCTAAAGAAAAGATGAGGGGGATAAATAAATAAATAAAATAAATCTTTTTAAAAAAGAATATTTATAGTAATACAAAAATACCTAGCACCTAACAGTTAAATGTTCAAAGTGTAGCATCTAATAAAATATTACCAGGCATGCAAAGAAGCAAGAAAATACTACACATAATGAAGAGAAAATCAATCACTAAAAACATATTCAGAACTGACACAGATGTTAGATTAAAACAGTTACTATAACATTCCATATGTGCAAAAAGATAGAAAAAAGATTGATTATGTTAAATAAAAGACATGAAAGTTTTTGTTGTTGTTGTTTTGTTTTTACCAGGAGGTCCCAGGGATTGAACCCGGGTCCTCCATGTGGTAAATGGGAGCTCAATTGCTTGAGCCACCACTGCTTCCTGAAATTATGTTTAAAAAGACAAAAATAAAACTTATAGAGATGAAAAATACAGTGTTAATCCTACACTGGGTAGGATTAACAGTGGGTTAAACACTAGAGAAGAAAAGATTGGTGAACTTGAAGACATAGCAATAAGAACTATCCAAAATAAAATAAAGAGAAAAAAGACTGAAAATAAATGAACAGCGCATCAGGGAGCTGTGGACCACATTTAACTTTTATATGTAATTGAAGTTCCCAAAGGAAAGAAAATAGAAAGGGGTTACAATTTTTTTTAAAGAATAATGGTTGAAAATGGTCCAACTTTGATGAAAACTATGAACATGTAAATCCAATGAGCTCAACAAACCTAAAGCAGAAGAATCATGAAGATAACTACACTGAGGTACATTGTAATCAAATTGCTTAAGATTGGTGATAAAAGGAAAATTTGAAAAGCATTTAGGAAGAAAAGACACATGAACAGAGAAACAAAGCTAAGAAAGACAGAAGACTTCTCATTAAAAAAAACAAACTACAAGCTAAAAGACACTGGGAAAAAAAAAAAAGACAATGAAGGGAAGTGGATGTGGCTCAACCAGTTGGGTGCCTGCCTACCACATGGGAGGTTCCAGGTTCTGTCCTGGTGCTTCCTAAAAGAAGATGAGCAGACACCACCACCTGCCACAATGAGCTAGATGCCACAAGCCAGCACACGCCACAGTCCACAGGGAGTAGATGTGGCTCAGGCCATTGGGCACTTGTGTCTCATGTGGGAGGTCCCAGGTTTGGTTCCCAGTGCCTCCTGGAGAAGGTAAGCAATCAATGAGCAGACAGACGAGAGAGCCATCTTGGGGGAGAGGGGGATAAACAAAGAAAAATAAAGTAAATAAATAAATCTTAAAAAAAAAAATACAATGGAGCAACATCTTCAAAGTACTGAAAGAAACAACAAACAAACAAACAAAAAACAGTCAACAGCTTTCCCAGGAGAGAGTCTTCTCTTTTTTCCCATGGTTAATCTTTACTGTACTTACTCCATACTATAGTTATATGAGAATAGTCTAGAACAATAGACTCTGAGCTGATGGTTGTTCTGCATCCAGAGTTGTAATGGCCCCCACAGTAGTTGCTCAACAACCCAGAACTAAATTGAATATGAATAACACGCAGAGCTGCTTTCTTCCATTCTTTAGTTGACTGGAAGTCAGAAACTTGGATACCAAAAACACCAATGCCCAAGCATAAAGCTCTAATTCTAATAACTCTCTAATACTATAGTTCATATAGCTATGTTTTAAAAGGCATTCTGCACATTCCTGATTTTTAAGTGAAGTTCAGAGATGCACCGACCTCAGTGAAGTTTCTGAAACTGTTATTTGGGAATTCCTGAATTTTTAAAATCATTTGCCGCCTCATCATTACATACAGCTATAGATGTAGTTTGTCAGATGAGGAACCACTAAGGAAATAATGAAAATTTGTTATCTATTTTAACCAACTACAATTTAGATAACTGAATGCTAACCACACAAAATTTTTGTTACCAAAGTAAGAAAATTCACACCCTTATGATAAGAAGTCATGACGCATTTTAAATTTTGCAATAGTAAGACTTCTTTCCAGATAGAAAGGATTCACCTCAGTAGTGGTTAAGAAGCCTTGAAATTATAAATATATCTTCAGATTAAATTTCTATGTTCCAGTTTTTTAAAAAAAATTCCAAAGTAGTTTATGAAAAATATTCAACACTCCATAAATACATGTGTTTAAAGAAAAATAATTATGTTTGGACTAAAATTTCATTTTATATAAAATCAAATAATGAATACTTCCTTTATTATGTTTTTCTTAATAGAAACATTATTCCTTTAAGCACAGTTAACTGAATATCTTTGACTCCGTTTTGTCATATAAACAGTGGATAGTGTGATGAATAAGTACAACTGTGAATAGACTTAAGTTTCATACTTCACAAATAAAGCAGTGTCCTGAACACAGAATACCGATCCAATGAGTATTTAGTTCTGTAATTCTTTTAATCCAAATCCTGATTTTATGCATAGAAAACTAGAGAAATGAAATAACTTTTCTGAGATCCCAATTAGTTAAAGGCAGCTTGGAGAATAAAACCACATTTGCCTTGTGGTTGGATTTATGAGTAGTAGCTTCCCATGAAAGAAATAAGCTAAAAATGCTATGACAAGGAAATGCTCATTGAGAAGAAGCCAGCAATGCAATCTGTCTCTTCTCCAGAAAAATCAAATTACGGCAGATTTTCATCCTGCTGCTTCTACATGAAGAAAATTTGGGCCTAATCTGTCTGGTGTTCCAAGTGAAAGCAAAGGAAGGGAATAGGTTTAGGTGGAGCTTTGTCCTGCATGGCCTCAGATCCTACTAACAGGCAGCTCTCCAGCTCTGCAGGCGAAAGGAGGTAGCCGAGGAAGAGCCATCACCAATTCCGGCCCTGCTGTCCGTATTTAAGAAAAATACCCCAAAAAAGAATATGGTGTACAGCCGTGCACATTTCCTGATCCTTTATCTTCTCTTCTTGTCCCTAATGCCTCCATGCTGGCATGCCTTCTGGATTATATGTTCACCTCTCCTTTGGCTGGCCCTAGTGTTCACCCTCAATTCCAGCAACTGAGAGGGTGTCTACACATGAAAGATAGACTCTGGGATAGAGACCAGGTTTCCAAGCTTTAGTCCTGTGCAATCCAGAGCCATACCTTTATTTCTAGGCACCTTCCCACTGCCCCTCCTCCCTCCCATCCGTGCCACAGGCCTCATCACCAACCCTGTTCCCCAACCTTTGCCAAGCAATTGTCACGCGGCGTCAAGCCCTCCCAAGCGGCCAAGTCTCCGGCCTCCCGGCCGCCCTCTGCACGGTTCTCCAATCCAGCGCCCCACACGCCGCCGCCGGCGCGGTCCGCAGCCTCCTGGTTTCCAGCGCCAGGAGCTGGCGGGGCTCACCTAATCCCGGGCACGGCCGCCGCGGCTGCCTCTTCCTCCTCGGCCGCCGCCGCCCAGCTCCCAGCCGGCTCCGAGCGCCGCTGTTCCCGGCCGCACGACTGTCTGGGGCAGTGCGGGGCTCGCGCCGCGTCCCCGGAGCAGCAGGGCGCGCGGTGCGCGGAGGAGGACGCCCGGCAGCAGCAGCAGCCGCAATCGCATCGGCGGCGGCAGCAGGACCCGCTGCCTGGGCTCTTCATGGACTTCCCGGCACGGGCCACCCCAGGCCTATTTTCTATCCCTGCTTCCCTCCCGCGGCCTTCCTGGACCGCCTGGGCGCATCCTCTGGCGGTGCACGAGCATCCACGCCAGTTGCCACCACAGAGGTGGAGACCCGGACCGACACAGCCCGCTTCGCCGCTGCCTCGGCCACCTGCTCCGCCCAGAGTGCTTGCGTCCTGCTCCCACCAATACCCTCCGCCGCCCGTCTGCCCTCTACTCTCTCCCCGCTCTCCCTCCACCCACTGCGTGAATCTGGACCTCGCTTCATTGCCAGCCGCCTCTCTTTTTTTCTTCCATCTGCCCCAATGTCACCGTCCTCAATTTCCAATCTCAGAGAAGTTTCTTTTCTCACACCCTCTCTCCATATTTTCCCGGTTTGTGTTCCTTCTCCCTCCAGATAAGTCATCCTCTTATGTTTTATCCATATTTTTCTGTTATTCTCTCAGAATTGTTACTTCTTCAGGTTGTTAGCTAGGCCCTTGTCTACCTCTTTCTCCCTTTCCTCTTTCATTTAAACTCTTCTTTTCCTTTCAATTATTCCTTAAGTTATTGTCAACTACTTTCCTAAAGAACTCCAGTTTTCTTTTTAGCTGAGCCTTTCTTATTGCCATTTTTCATGAAGAAGTTGCAGTAAAGTATATGGTTTGTTATCTACTACCAAGTCAAGGGAGTGTTTTCATCTTTTAAAAAAAAATATATATATATATGTGTATATATATATATATATATATAGGAATGTAAAATGGTGCAGCCTCTGTGGAAGACAGTTTGGTGTCCCTCAGGAAGCTAAATACAGAACTGCCATATGATCTGGCAATCCCAAAACTGGGAATATATTCAAAAGAACTGAAAGCAAGGACAGGAACAGGTATTTATACAGCAATGTTCAGAGTGGCAATATTCACAATTGCTAAAAGATGGAAACAACCTAAGTGTCCATCAAGCCATGAATGGATAAACAAAATGTGGTATGTACATATGGTGGAATACTCTTCAGCTGTAAAAAGAAAGGAACTGGGGAAGCACATGACAACATGGATCAACTTGAGGATATTATGTTGAGTGAAATAAGCCAGACACAAAAGGATGAATATTGTATGGTCTCACTGATATGAACTAAATACAATGAGTAAACTTATGGAGTTAAAGTATAGGTTAGTAGGAGATAGAATGTGGGTTAAGAAGGGGGGTGCTGATATTGAATGTATGCAGAATGTTTAATAAAGTCAATTATAAATATGTGGAAATATAGAGAGTTGATGGTAGCACATTACAGAGTATAACTAACACTGCTTAATTATAGATGTGATTGTGGCGGAAAGGGGTAGTCTAGGTAGGTTAATGTTAATTGAAAGACAGCTAGAGGATAATCTAGGGATTGTGTAACATAGTGATTTTGGTGGTACATGAGGATTGTGGTTAATAATATAAATACAAGAATGTTCCTCCATTACAAGGTGTTAAGAATATGGTGATACATGGGAAAAATACAACTAATGTAACTTATAGACGTTAGTTAACACTAATATTGTAATATTTTTGTAACAAAGGTAAAGAAGATACTATATCAATGCTAAAGGTCAAAAAAAGAATATGGAATTTAGTTTTATGAGATATGAATATTATCAAGCATTTTTCCCTTCATTTTCTTCATGAACAAGGAGACCTTAGTCATGTCATTTAACCAATCTGTGCTCATTTAATTATTTTTCTGAACACTGGAGAAACCATTGAGTTTGTTTTTAAGATTAAAAAGATAAGTGTGTCTGGACACAATTTTTTTTAAGTAATGCTTCTATAATTTGTTAAGCTGCCTTTGTCTGATATTTTATTTTTTGAAGTTGAAATAAGTTTACTTTTAAAAAGAAAACGAATACAAATTTATTTTTAAAATAAAGAATGATTATGCCTGTGCATGCATAGAATCTCTCTGGAAGATTACACAAGAAGCGGTCAACACTTGGGGCTTCCCGGAAGGGGAGCTGGGCAGCTAGGGCATGGGCTGGGGCATAGGTTGGGGCATAGGATAGAAAGGAGACATTTTCAGCAGATATAGTTTTGTGATTTTTTTATTTTTGAGCTACAGAAAAGTATTGCCTATACTTAAAAAATTAAACTTTTAAAAATTCTTAGACTCACAGATTTGGTGACAGAAAATCTAACTTGCCCCTTAAAAATAAATAAATAAATAAATTTATAGGTCAAATAAATCCTCCTCCAAATTTTCATGCTGAAAACCCTTTTCTTACATTCCACATACATCCTCTAAGAATAGGTAGTAGGGAATATCCGACAAAACAATGATTCCACTACACTATTCTATACAGCACAGGGCCTGTAAAGGAGCAAGATTCGCCTTTGTAGTTGGGTACCATTGATTCATAGGCAATAGCCGTTATTGTTGATTGACTCAGTTTGAGCAAAGCTGAACTCATCCTTCCTCTCAAATTGGCTGCTCAGTCCTGTTGTTGTTGTTTTTAACTCCCAGCATACCCATCCATCCAGCTGCCCAAGTCTCAAACCTTGAAATTATTAGAGACAAATCTCTCTCACTCATCCACCACATCCAGTCTTTAATTCTACTTTTTACTATATCTTTAAGTGGTCCCTCCCATATAGATTCCAACTGCCTCCATTCAGGCCCATCTCCAGACTCACCTCCCCACTACTGCCAAAGACCTCTTTTGAAACACCCATCTGCACAAAATCATTCAGTGGCTTCTTGTAAGGCAGGTTAGTGCAGGGAAACAAGGAGAAGATGAGCCACAAC
The DNA here is from genome assembly GCA_029593785.1 of Cabassous unicinctus. Lineage (NCBI taxonomy): Eukaryota > Metazoa > Chordata > Mammalia > Cingulata > Chlamyphoridae > Cabassous > Cabassous unicinctus. The sequence continues at coordinate 90,433 of JAQZBX010000856.1, forward strand.
ATGGTTGACAGACAACATGGCCACTAGACCCTGCCAAGACCTTGACCTTGATCTTGAGGTCCCAGTTGGGACTCTTTCTGGGGCTGAGGGGAGGCCCTAGATATTCCAAACAGGCCTCACCATTGGCCCTCACCATTGGTGGAGTAACCAATAACAGCTGGGGCCCCTCCCCTTAGCATTAGCAAGGGGTGGAATGATTAATAGCTTAAAAGGTAACCACACAAGCCAAATCTTGCTCTGCCTAGAGGAGGCCACATCAATCTCAGTGAGTATTTCCATCCTTCTCTCCCATTTCTCAGCAAGCTCTGTTCTTTTCCCCATGTCTCAATAAATTCTTTTCACTGGCCTAACTAAACTGGCATGTTCTTAAATTCTTTTATGCGACATAGCCAAGAACCTAGAGGAATCCAACACTTCCCTGGCTCAATTTGGTTACTCAATTTGGTAACCCTCCCCAACACTTGGCAAGGATTAGTGAGTCTAAACTTTTAATTATAGCCTGTCTGTGCCCTCTTTTGGATCTGCCATTTTAAAGGGGTTCCTGGATAGGCTCCCACAGGACATAATCTCAGTATGTTCAGACTTCTGGCTCCCTCTTCAGAGGTGGTAGGGGTGAGCCCCACTGCCATGTAGATCCAAGAAGTTCTGGGTGGCCGGTGAAACCATCCTTGAGACCTGACTAGGCATGTGGCATAAGTTGAGCAGGAATCCACCAGGAGTTTACCAGGCCCTCTCTGTGAGTTCAGAATGGCTATCATCCATTGTATCATTTCCTTAGGCCACTAGTTAACTCCTTTTAATTAGAAGTGCCTTTAATCTTCCAACTACTGCTGTCCTTATTTTGGGTCTGTGAGATGCTTTAGAATGCCTTAGAAACTGAAAATACATTTGTTAGCAAGGCATGAGTCCCACCCTCGGTAGTGCCCTGAGGCTTTGCTCCTTCTCCACCCTGGGAAGGCCCTGAAATTGTCTTGGTGGGCCACTGAGGCTGCTTGCTGGCAAGTCACAGGACTTGCAAGTCTCTAGGTTTTTAATGGGCTTTTAATATCAGGTTTAGGGAAGTGGGTGTGGCTCAGTGGATGGAGCCCCCGTTTACCATATGGGAGGCCCGGGTTCGCGTCCCGAGGCCTCCTTGTGAGGGCACGCCGGCCTGAACGGTGCGGTCGGCTGATGCAGCAACCTCACGGCAGGAGGCGGGTGTGGCGCAGTGAATAGAGCACCGGTTTACCATATGAGAGGCCCGGGGTTCACTTCCCGCAGCGCCGTGGGCTGATGCGGCAAGACCTCACAGCAAGGGGGAGACAAGCAGACACAGAGAAGACACGCAGCGAATGGACACAGCAGCACAAGCAGCAAGGGGGGGATAAATAAATAAAAAATAAATAAATCTTTAAAAAAAAAAAAAATCAGGTTTAGCTGTGGACCTGGGAGTCACCATAAGATGAGCTCACTCTGGCTAACTCCTAAGACCTCTGCCATGTAGGCAAAAGCATTTAAAGGTCCCTAGCCAGTCCCTTTCCTACTGGGAAAGCCTGGCTTGGGGGTTAAGGTCTGGGAACCAGACCCAGCAGTCTCCCAAGACCTCTAAGGCTCTGAGGACACTGAGAGACATAAAGCTCCCAATCCCCAGAACAAGGGGACAGTGAGCAGGGCTCCCTGATTTCCAGGATGCTGGCTCAGTGAGCAATCTGTTCAGTCAGTTCTAGCCGTGGTATGCCATCCAGACTGATGAACGTGTTTTATCCTCCCCTAGGATAGTGGGTAGCTCTTCCAGCATTCTAGCAGACTCCCCATTGGGGTGCCTTCTCAGAAATTGGGATAATCTTCCTACAGATGGTCTAAAAAGAAAGAGGCCAATATTTTCCTGCCACACCACGTGGCTGCAGGATTGGCCAAAAGTGGACTCTGCCTGTCTAAGAGAGAAGAAGAGAACGGACAGATCTGAGGGCCAGAGACCATGTGGCCATGCCTCCTTAAAGGGATAAAGAACTGTACTATAAAACCAGTCAATTTTAAATAAGCTCAGGGAAATTACTCAGAGGCAGAACCAATAAACCCAGCCTTATTTTAAAGAAAGCTGGTAAAGGCAATAAAAATACACTCTTGGTAGGTCCTAACTCTAGGGAAGGACAGATCCTCCTAGGAATTCTGCCTTGGATATCCATAGAAAGTTGCAGAAACTTTCCCTGGGCCCCCAAACTTCCATTAACTCCCTTTTAGAAACAATCTCACTTTTCAACGATCAAGACCATGCCACCAAGATGGGGAAGGTAAGGAGTGGCAGGTACAAGTCTGGAATAGGCTCACCTTTTGCCTGCCACCATTAAAGGCACTGGTCACCTCAGGGCTACCTGAATCCAGGCTCCATGTCAGTAGGAACCTGGCCCCAAACTGCCTCACCACACAGACCGCTGAGGCCTTGCAGCTGGGGGAGGACTGAAGGGGCCTGAAGCCATGCATGAACCATCAACCAGAGTAGCCCCAGGTGACCCTTGACATGGTAGATAAGATTGTTGATTTCTTAATTAACATAGGAGCCAATTACTTGGTCCTAGCCTGCACTCCGGATCTCTCTAAACTTGGTTGTGCCTAATGAGGGGAGTGAATAGGGAATCACGATCTAGGCCTCTCTCCTGTAGAATAAGGAAACTCCTTATATGCCATCAATTAAGATTAAAAGCTCCCTGCCTATTCCCTTGTAATACTCCAATCCTTCCAGCGAAAAAAAGCCTTCACAGGGCTTTACCCCTTGCTGGGAGGTAACTAACGGGATACAGCCCCCAGAGTAGTACCAATTTGTGTCTCATCGGGAGCAGGTCTTCTCTGGAACCCTTAGCTCCATACTTAGCAGCTACCCAGGGATTTTCTGGAGGAACTAAGCTGGAGGGTCCTGCACGAGGTTTCTGTCATGGACAGACACGGAGCTCTGCATCTAGGTGTTTCTAAAGTCAAGTCTTTCCCTAAGCTAAGTGTGTAAAATTCTCTCTTCTGTTCTAATCTGTGCTTGCTGTAGCTTTGTTAGTCTGCTCGTGCCTAGGAATTTGTAAATCAGATTTAGGATTCACCTGTTACAAATTGGATAACAGTGAAAGGTAACCTAAAAATGAGTCTTTAAATGTCAATGCTTTCTTGCAATTGAATTTGATGTATAAAAGAAATCACAAGTGGAATTAATTCAACTGCTGGAAAAGCAGAAAAACTTAGCAAAGTTGTTACTAATAAAATTGTTTTGGTTGCTTAGTTAATAAACGGAAGGGTACAAATTGTTTTTAAGTAGAAACTTGCTAGAAACTGTAACTAAGAGTTAAGATCATTATATAGATGCCTTTATATAATAAAACAACAGAAGGATAATATCTGACATTGCTATAAGGGGTGGATTTAGCCTAGAACCTACTATTGAGATGGTAATTCTAAACTAAGTTTACTTTGTTCATGGTTACTCCAGGTCAAGCCACACGCTTGTTTTACCTCACTAGCTTCACCTAGCCCTTAGACTTCAGCTATTGTGATGGTAATTATAAACTGAGTTTCCTTTGTTTATGGTTACTTCAGGTCTAGCCTCACCCCTTGCCTTTGCTTATGGTTATTTCATGACAACTTCTGCCCCCTATATGACTCAGGGGAAATCAAACTTGAGACACCCCTGTCTCCGTCCTTCCACTGGTGCCAACAGTGTGAACTAAATTGCTGCCTGGTGGAATTCTCAACCCTGATGATTGAACATCCACTCTTCCAGTCCAGTGGGTGCTGGAATCCTGCTATCTCTGAGGACTAGGGAGTGGAGGAGTGTTGGGGGCAATGTCGAATGAATACAACTGTCATGGCCGTCTCTACCTCCTTCTTCTTCTTCTTCTTCTTCTTCTTCTTCTTAAAATAGCATATCCTGTTACTGTTCGCGCCACAATGTTCGCGCGCGCGAATAGTCACCATCTCTACCACGCCTAGCAACTCAAATTACCCAATCATGTATCGACACCTAAGCCTTAATGCACTTCCCCTTTCCCTGCTTATAAAAGAGCTGATTGTAACCTTCGCAGCAGAGCAACGGAAGAGCTATGTTAGTAGAATAAAGTGCACAGCCATTTTCTTACACGTGTCTATGCCTCATTCCTTCGCTGGGTAACTCGGAGTCTCAGTTGATTTGTCCCGCGGGTCGGGACAAGTGGCGCCCAACGTGGGGCTCGAGTGACATCCAGCGAAAGGAAGCGCCGCATCGAACGAGGAGGGCCC